>VYZP01018227.1:6591-18883 GCA_013400635.1 Hypocryptadius cinnamomeus | reverse complement strand
GCCCTTCCCTTCCCTTCCCTTCCCTTCCCTTCCCTTCCCTTCCCCTCCCCTCCCCTCAGCACCATTCACAGACTCACTGGGGGTTTCTTGATCCACAGCCTGTGTCCTGATGGAGGTTTGAACTAATTCTGCTCCCAGTATCAACTAGTTCTGGTCCTAGTACAGACCCTTGGGGTCGCCTCTTTTTACCAGTTTTCTCTTGCACATTGAGCCATTCACTGCAGCAATTTGGACACGACCATCCCACTGATTCCCTGGCCATCCACAGTCCATTCCTCAAACCCTTCTCTTTGCAATTCCAGTTTCCTCAAGTCTCCCCAGCTTTCCCTCTGGCAGGAGCTCCTCCCCAGTGCACAGCTTGGAGCAGCAGTGATGCAGCAGCCATGCTGGAGGCTGTCTTGCATCTGCCAGTGCCTGTCTCATTTCTGTGCTGGTTGGAACCTCCAAGGGCATGGCCAAGCTTCCAGCAGGCAGTGAGGAGCACAGGAGCTGTTCCCATCAGGAGCAGAGTGCTTCCCAGTTCTCCAGGGGAAGATTTAACCTGTCAGATAGCCAGTCCCAGGACAGAACTGCTGTCTGCACAGCTGGGCTGTGGCTCCTGCATCCCTGCTGTGCTGGGACCCTCTTGGGTGGGTGCTGGCTGGAGAGAAGGGACCCACAGTTTGTGTGGCCACTGTCACTGGGCTGCCCAGTACAGCACCAACCAGCAGCCTCCCCTCCTTGGGTGGTGATTCTGTGAGTTCTAGTTCTGGATTTTGGTCCTTCAACTAGAGCAGAGCTGTGGGAAAGGGCCCTGAGGTATTTCCAAGTGAATTAAGCAGATGGGTGTAAATAATAGATATGGGGAGCAACTGGAAAGTGAAATATCATGGGAAAGTGCTGCCATTCCAATGGGACACTGCTGCTTATGAGCTGGAGATCATTCAGTAGGAGAAAACACTCTCCCTGATGTGTCACTTGGCTTCTTCCCTGGCAGTTTGCTGCTGAATTATCAGTGCTGGGATCCCCTGCCTGTGGTCCATGGGTGCTCACCAGTGCATGCTGCAGATGCTGCAGAGCTCTGTGAGTGCAGGGTGGGATGGAGCCCTGAGCCTGCACCCCAGGGCTGCCCACACCCTGGACACCCCATTGCTTAGCTGGGGCACTCAGCCTGCTGAGGCTGCCCCAAAAGGGATATCCTGACCTGGGGATGGGGCTGGATTCATGGGGTGTGGTGATGCTGAATGATTTTTCTCACACCTGAGACCTTCTGCCTAACGTGGCTGGCTCGTGGATGCAATTCCTGCATCAGTGGAGTGCTGGGCTGCCCTTTCAGGGATGTGTTGTGCTGTTAACACGCTCCAGTTCTCTCCAGTTGGTGATGATGTGCTGTGTTTGGACCAGTCTCCTCTGGAGACGGTGACATGAGGACACGTGGGCTGGGGAGGTGTTACCATAAATCCTGGCTTGTGACTGAGACAGGAGAGATGGCGTTTGGGTTGGAGCAGCCTGAATGGGAGATGTTTACAGATGCTGGCTGATAGGCACAAAGAAATTAGGCTGTCACTTCAGTCTGTACTGTGTTAGTGACAGTGACAGGCCATGGCTTAGGAGGGAGCTTCTCACTCTCCACAACTCCCTGACAGGAGGGTGCAGCCAGGTGGGGTCAGGCTCTGCTCCCAGGGGACAAGTGACAGGACAAGAGGAAACAGCCTCAAGTTGTGCTAGGGGGTATTTAGAATGGCTCTTGAGGAAAATTTCATCATGGAAAGGGTTGTCCAGCCTTGGCACAGGCTGTGCAGGGAGGTGCTGGAGTCCCCATTCCTGGGTGGATTTAACAGATATGTGGATGTGGCACTTGGGGACATAGGTTAGTAGTAGTGGCCTTGGCAGTGCTGGGGGAATGGTTGGACTTTATCATCTCAGAGGGCTTTTCCAGCCTAAGTGATTCTGTGATTCTGTGGTTGGGGAAATGGGATGAATTACTGATGTTTTGTTCATGATGGCTACAAAGGCTCTGGCTGGGCAGCACTAGGGCCAAACACTCTCTAAGGAGAGTGGGGCTTGATAATGGCCCTGTCACTTCCCTTGTGGTGACATGTCTCCTCCTGTGTCCCCAGAGCCCTTTCCACTGATCCTGCCTCAGTCCCTGGGGTCTGTCAGAGAAAAATGTTTTTTGAGAGCAGGCAACAAATCTTGAAATTGTTTTTAATGCCAGCAGAGCCTGCTTAATAGGTTTAAGCATGTTATCTCTCAGCACTGTTAATGAGTTTCCAGGCCCCACAGAGGTGGAGCAGAACTATGTTTTCCTAATCAAATTATCAGTTTATTACCAAAAATGCAAATAAAAGAGTTGCTTTGGATGCAACTAAAAAAAAAAAGTGCTGTCTGGAGAAGCACTGAGCATCATGGCATGGATAACAGGATCAGGGCAAGGCCAAAGAATTGTACAGTAAAGAAGGTGAAATGCAACTGGGACGTGGCCTCTCAGATGTCTGGGGCTCTCTCCCAGAAGATTTTTCTTCTTAATCATATGAAGCTCTAAATGGTGGAAGCATTTATTGAGTCACTCCATGAATGTGCCCTACTGGTAGAAGAGCTCACCAAGAGTTAATGGATGATTAATTAGCTTTGAGGTAAATAATTAATCAAGTGGTATAGAATCCAGCAGGTCAGGACTTGGCTTGTGATCTGTAAATACTGATGTGTGTGCAGTTGAAGACCATCTTGTGCAGATATTCTTCATTAGCAGCCTCCTGTGAACCACTTCCCTGTGCACTTTTAATAAGGAGAGTGATCCATCATTGTTCTGGTGACTGCCAGGGGTGGTCATGGCTGGAAGTAGCCCTTAGGTAGCAGCACTTCAGACACTGGAGAGAAATTCTTCCCTGTGAGGGTGGTGAGGCCCTGGCACAGGTTGCCCAGAGCAGCTGTGGTTGCCTCATTCCTTGCAGTGCCCAAGGCCAGGCTGGACAGGGCTTGGAGCAGCCTGGGATAGTGGAAAGTGTCCCTGCCCATGGCAGGGGGTGGAACAAGAGGAGCTTTTATGGTTGCTTCCAATCCAGACCACGCTGGGTCCATGATTGTACTGGTCTGGGGGATGCCCTTGGTGCTGTTTTGGTCTGTCCTGATGGACACCATCTCCAGGTCAGCCACTGAGTGTGTGTGCACACAAGGATGTTTGTGCCATTTCCCATAACCCAGGGGCTGCTTTTTTGGTTTCCTGTAGCTGTCACCTACATGGTCCCAGTCTGAACCTGGTGGAAGCCTTTTCCTCTTGGGTCTGGTCAAAAGTGCTGGGTGTCACAGAATCATAATATCACACAGTGGTTTGGGTTGGAAGGGACCTTAAAAGCTCATCTTGTTCCACCTCCTGCCATGGGCAGGGACACCTTCCACTATCCCAGGGTGCTCCAAGCCCCATCTGACCTGGTACCAGATTTGAAACTTTTTCCTCTGCCCTTCAAACCGTAGTCATGAAGGGAGCAGCTTCAGGGGAAAGTTATGGTGGAAAAGAACCAAATCCTGACATTCCCACATACCAGAGTGAGCCTGTGTCAGTTCCAGCCTCTCTCTAGTGCCATGACATTAAACCATCCCTCATTCCCTGCCTGTGGGCAACAGTTTGAACACTGTTTGACTTTTTATTGCTATTTGAAAAGTTTTTTAGTTGCATCAATATTTTAAAACTTGCAATAATCAATTGGATATTACAGGTGGACAGGTTGTGTCAAAGGATTTCCAGTTCACTGTTTCCAATACCAACAATTATTGGTCTTTAGTCTCTTAAATTAAGGGTTGCCTTAAAAGATTGGTCATACAAAGGCTCAGGAGAAGGAGGACCTTAACCTCAGGTAAAGAGCTCCTGGGTTCAAGAAGGAGCTGACCCTGAGGAGTCTCTGGAGCTCTGAGGGCAGCTGAGGCAGAATAGGTGCATTAGCATTTATCTAGAGCAAAAAAACAGAGATGAGAAGACAGTGCAGTTTGTATCTGTGGTTACTTCAATTAGTCAGGGGATAGAAACCCACAGGTTTCTCCTAAAAAGTTTCTGAGTTGAAAGCAGAGCAGGGCCAGACTGGCTGGAGAGGGTTTTTCTGTGCTGCCTTTGCCTTTGGCTTGTTGAACAAGCTGTGATGCTGCCTGCTCTTCTCAGCTGCAGGGAGCTGCTGTTCTCAGACTGACAGGTGTTCTCTTTGAAGCTTTTTGTTGAAGAAACAAGGCTGAAGTTCCAAAGTTCTGTCTGCCAAAGCCCTGGTGAAAAACCATGGCTGGTGTGACCTCTGCCAGCCCTTTCCTTTCTTGTCCCTTTTAGCCTGGTGAGAAGGTTTTGAGGAGAGGTGGCAATGTCAGGACTTGAAAGGCTCCTCTTTTGTGGGAGGAGCAGCAGAGCCAGTCAGATGCTGCATCTGCTCTCTGAGGGCAGCAAAGCCTCGTCCCTGTGTGGCAGAGAGCATTGTCCCCATTGTACCTCCACTTGGAAGGAGCTCCAAGTCTCTGTGTCCCTTCTTGTCACCCCACTGGCTGTTTTGTGATGAAAGGCAATTCAAACCACATGCTGATACCTTGTTTTTAGCACCAGGTCTGTCCTGAGCTCAGAGTCACCTGTGAAAGCATCTCCTGTGCTGCTGGTGGAAGGTGACTCTGCAGCACGTTGGGTGATGATGTGGAGTAACATTTTTTCTCATTGAGGGCTTAAAAATTTTGAATCATGGTGATAAAACCAGCATGTTCCTGTCTTTGACACCACTTCCTGATCAGGTTGGGTGTGTGAGAGAGGAGGTGGGATTTTTCTGTACAGGTGTGGGCTTTCAGGAGGATGCAGCTGAGTGACTCATGTGTGTTCAGCCCAAGTCAGAAAGTAGGACACGTTTATGCAAGGCATGTTAGCATCTCTTAAAAATGCCTCAGCTATAAGAAGTGCCTTATTCTTGGCATCCATCTGGGTTCTTGCAGAGACAGTGCTTAGAGTGGGTAATGGCACCATGTGTGGATTATATATCTCACCATGACCAAAAGGAATCTGGAGCTCCCAATCTGGAAGATAATTCTGTGCTCTTGAGACTACTGCAAGGGCTTTTAATAGCTTCTGGTGCTACAGGAAAGCAGCCTGGTGGGAAAGCAAGTTGGAGAATGTAGGCAGAACATCACCCACCTTATTTTCTTCTGAATTTTAAGAAGATCCTGCTTAGTTCCTGCTGTTCCTCTTCTGGAGTGGTGGAGCCACAGCAAATGGAGCTGCTCTCAAGATTTAGCTGGGGAAGGATGTGTAACATTTGCTCTTAATTGAAAAGAAAATGAAGTGACATTTCGACCCTTTGTCCTGTTCTTTTTTGTTTGCCCTGTTGTTCAGTTTTACATGAAAAAAATACTGATAAAAGGGCTTGTCAGTGTTTGCCATTGTAGCTCCATTTCCAGGTCTGAGCAGGGTGCTGGACACAGCCCTGAGGCCCTGGGGAGCTTCTGCTCTCACACTAGAGAAGCTCTGAGCTGCTTTTTCCAGCAGCCTGAAGTGAAGAAACTACTCATTAACTTTGCTAATGAAGGGCTTCCCCTTGGGACCAGCCTCTGGACCCAGCACTGGTGGGAAGGTCGTCATTGGTATGGATGGAGCAGCTGGGAATGATGTCCCATCAGCTGTGAGCAGCAGAAAAATGGAAAAAAAGCATATTTTATGATTGAAGTAATTTGTCATGTGAAAAATCCAAATTCTTGTGATGTAAACAGGCTTTTCAGAGCCCCTGGTGGAATCTTCCTGCAGTCAGCTGCTCTGGCACCTCAGCTGTGGGGAGTGCTGCTGCTGCCTTGCTCCATCACTAGCAGGAGGACCATAATCCAGTGATCCCCCAGCACTGGTATTCCTATTTCCAATTTCCACTACAGTAGGAGACCAACTTGGAGTCCCTGAAGGCACCAGGTTCTGAACTGTCCAGGTTTGTCTCAAGCCCCACCTGGAGTTTCATGCAGCAATTATGGCTTGGTGGGACCTGGGGCTTGGAAAACTCTCCTTCCTTATGTGTGCCCGGGGCTCCTAATTAACATTGCAGGATGAATGTAAATTGAAAATCCCTTCCTGCTTTGCATACAGGCAAAATTGTGCCCAGCAGGGCTGAAGAGGATGCCAGCCACCCCACGCTGGCTGCCCCTCTGCCCTGAGCTGTTGTAGGCTCAGTGCCTGGGGTCAGATGTGCTCTCTGACCTGGTCCTCCACAGGGAAATGTGGAGGGATCAAAGGACTGGAGCCCTTCTGCTCTGGAGACAGGCTGGGAGAGCTGGGGGTGTTGAGCCTGGAGATGAGAAGGCTCTGGGGAGAACCTAGAGCCCCTTCCAGCCTAAAGGGGGCTTAAAAAAAAAGAGAGAGAGTGACTTTTTACATGCAAATAGTGACAGGACAAGGGAGAGCAGTTTTAATCTAAAAGAGGGGAGTTTAGATTAGATATTAAAAAGAAATTCTTACCTGTGAGGGAGGTGAGGCCCTGGCAGAGGTTGCCCAGAGGAGCTGTGGCTGCCCCATCCCTGGAATTGTCCAAGGCCAGGCTGGATGGGGCACCCTGGGATAGCAGAAGGTGTCCCTGCCCTTGGCAGTGGGTTGGACTGGATCACCTTTGCAGGTCCCTCCCAAGCCAAACCCATCCCTGGTTCTGTGATTCTCTGAAGTGCTGTGCAGGCTCCTGGTGCTCTGCTGAGCTGCTGCTCTGGCCCAGGCTCACCCTCTGCCTGCCCAAGCTGGCATGTGCAGGTCCTGCTGTGGCTGGAGGTGGTGGAAGGGGGTGGGCAGGTCAGGTTTCCCTGTGTGGGGTGGTTCCATGCCCTCCTCTGTGGAGTTTCCCAACTCCCCAGGCTGGGGCAGGCTGGAAGCACACCCACCCTTCACTCAGCAGCCTGTGTGGCCGGTGTATGGCAGCGGGCTCCACAACATGGGTGCTGATGCTGATCTCTCTGGGAGCCTTCTCCTCCTGCATCCCCAGTGCCTCCCCCTTCCTCTGGCTGCCTGTGTCAGAGCTCTGCCCTTGGCAGAGACCAAAATAGCTCCCACAGAGCTACTGAAATGTCAGGATGGAGCAGGCAGAGCTGGGCCACAGTGCTGACAAACTGCTGCTGTGTGTGCAGGGGGACCAGTGCCCTGTGCTGTGCCAGGCAGATGTGGCCCCTTGTTAAAATGTCATCAGAGCAAGCCCTGGGGAAGCAGAGGATGAAATCTGCTGCAGAGCTGTCACCCTTGCTTGCCAGCCATCTCCTGCTGGCCAGCCTGTCCCTTGGGTCAGTCTGGGGAAAGCACTGGTGCTGGGGAAGGGTCTTGGCCTTTTTCTCTCTGTGTTGTTTGGGGGCTTCATCTGTCACATGGCATCTTCCACAGCCTGAGGGCAGAAGTTCCCACCTTACCTTGGCAGGTGGGAGATACTGAAACAGCTAGGAAGAGCTTTGGAATGAACTATTCAATCCTTGCAGGTTCCTGATATGCAATAATTAATGGTGAGAGGAAATGGATTTGTCCATAGTGGGATGCTGGTTGTGCCAGAGGGAAGCAGCTTTGTGGCCAGTGTGTGTGCAATCCTGCTGAAAGGCAGCACCAGCCTGAACTGTTAGTGCCTGATATGGTGTCTTCAGTGTGAAAAGCTGGGATTTTCTTCACAAAGACTTGATGGAGATTCACCTTCTCAGAGCCCTCTGGCCACAGCAGCAGCGCTGCTCCAGTGTTGCACTTTGACTCCTGGATGCTGTTTATTCCTGCTTGCTCCTTGGTCCTTGTGGTGTGTCTGGGGGAGGAGGTTAAGAGCATCTTGTGTTGCAGGACATGGACAGGCAGGCAATTCAGAGAGAAAGGCAACTGGTGGGTGGGGAATGGCTGAATTTTGTGGTCCTGGAAGTCCACAGTGCTACCTGGCACTCCTGTGCCTTGAGCTGGGTGTGTGTCCTGCTTCTCCCTACTCTGGACTTGGTGCTTTGAGTTTGACGAAGGAGGGGGTCCAGGAGTTCAAGGTTTTGATGAAAGGACATGATGGACACTGACCAGCTCTTCAGTTTCCAGCATTTCCTCCCTGGAAGGTGAGAGCAGACTGTAACAATCATGCTTGTGGGATCTCTGTAAGGCATTTTCTCTTGTTCTTGAACAACTTTTACTGTTAATGCCATCTCCTTGTTTCCTGGGTCTCCTCTCAGCTGCTTCAGCCAGTGTCCTGATGAGGAATGTCCCTTTGTGTGTGTCAGCAGAGGTGCAGGCTGTGCCCCTCAGCCCTCTTACTCCAGCCCTGTTTGGGAGTGCTGCATGGCACAGGTGATGTTCTGTAGCCATGTGACCTCCTGGGACACCCCAAAACAGCACAGCAGCATCTTCCATCTGCTCTGATGGATCACAGGGCACTGCAGCTCTTTATTTGTACAGAAGCAGGTTGGTTGAAGTGGGAAGTGACCTTTGGAGATCACCTGGGTCAAGCTGGGTCACCTGGAGCAGGATTCCCAGGGCTGTGTCCACATGGTATGTGCCTGTCCCCAGGTGTGGAGACTCCACAGTGTCTCTGTGTGACCTGAGCTCAGTCACCATGGTGGTGAAACCCTTTCCTTGCACAACCACAGGCTGGTTGGTGTTGGCACACACCTCTGCTCCACCCCTGCAGGCTGTGGGAGGTCAGAAGCAGGACAGACTGAAATCCTGCCATGCCAAAGGGCTGGAGTGATGTGTCCTCCTTGAAAGGGATGAGGCCTCAGTCAGTGGAGATTCCTCACACCCCAAGTGCAGATTTGGTGCCTGCTTTGGTCCAGAGAATGTGAACTTTGGGTCAGAGGTGGCTGCTTGAGAACACAGACCTTCACTACCAAGTGGACCCTGTCCATTGATGGTTAGTGTATGGTTCTCAGATGTTCACAGAGTATTTTTAGTTCCTGAGGTGGAAACCAGAACCTGTCACTCCTGACCATTGCACCCTGGTGTGGTACCTGGAATAATTCCTGCCCCAGTGCCAGGCTGGCAGTCCTGTGGCATCCCTGAGCCTGGAACAGGAATCCTGAGCTTCCCTCATCCCAGAAGGAGGAGATTCAATAACCACAGGCTGCAAGAAGCTGGCAAGCCAAGCTTTAGTGATCACCAACTTCTCAAAAATTGGATTAAGCAGATCTGCTGGCATGAGGTGGGGTTGAGGCTGCTGTGTATGGGCAGCATCCACGTGCAGCAATCAGGCAGAATCTCTGGACCTCCCCTGGGTTAAATCCTGCTTTCCAGCCACTGTTGCACTTCATTTTCTCATGGTACATCCTTGTCCATGTGGAAGCACTGTGGGGACTCAGCGTTGTGTTAGGGCTGGGGTTACAGACCCCATCTGCCTGCACTGCCTGTCCTCAGCATGGTGCTGCATTGACCTTGGGGAGACTCGGTCTGCCTGACTCCTGCTCAGATTTGCTTTTTTGCAAAGGAAAAAAAAATGCCTTTGATCCCCACACATCCCATCCTGCCATTGGCTGCAGCCTTCCTGGAACCTCCTCCCAGTGTATGAGCTGATACAAGGTTCTGGAATTGTATTTGACTGTTAGAATTTTGTTATCCCCAGGAACCAGCTGAGACTTGTCCTTCTCCAGTATGTCTGTAATTGACTTTAGCCTGAATTTGTACTTAATCAAGTGTGCCTTTAGGTCAGATATGTGAAGCCAGCACAGCTCTCCTGTGCCACCCCTCCTGCTGGTGGGGGGGTTTTCCTCCAGTCTGTGAGCTCTTAATGAAAGCACTGAATGGAACTTGCCCCAGGATTGACCCCCACAATGGGACTCACACATCATTTTGTTCCTATCCCACCCTGACTCTTTAATCATCTGCTCCCTGTGTCCAGCTTGGTAGCATGGGTGAGATATACCCACATGTGCCTGGTACTACATCCTGCCATAAAACCAGATGATAAAACCAGAAAGTGTGCACAAAGCACACTTCATTTGTGCTTTTCCTTCCCTGCACACCTTGCTTTGAGGGACTGCAAATGTGGGAAAGGATAACTTGCAAAAAGGAGGTTGTTGGAGAAAGCCTGTCTCTCTTGGGGGGTGGTGAGGAGGACCAGGATACACTGATTGTGGGGTACAGAATACCCTGGGTACAGCCAGATATGGTTGGAAGATACCCCAAGTGCAAGATTTCCCCAAGGATTCCCCCCAGAGAATATAAATCCTGTTTTCTAAAAGGCAGAATTATCACCCTGCACAGTGAAGGATGTCCCTTCCTGCAAACTGGGGAGGAGGAAAAGCTGGATTGTGTTGGGGTTGCTGATGTCTGGGGGATAGAATCATGGATTTATTATGGTTGGAAAACACTTCCAAGATCATTAATTGCTACCATTCCCCCAGCACTGCCAAGGCCCACCACTAACCCATGTCCCCAAGTGCCACATGTGTGTCAAACCCATCCAGGGATAGTGGCTCCATCACTGTCCTGGGCAGCTGTGCCAGGGCTTGACAGGCCTTTTATGAGCACATTTTCCCCAATATCCAACCTAAATCTCCCCTGGCACAACTTAAGGCCATTTCTTCTTGTCCTGTCCCTTGTTCCCTGGGAGCTGAGCCTGACCCTCACCTGGCTTCACCCTCCTGTCAGGGAGTTGTAGAAAGCAAGAAGGTCCCTCCTGAACCTCCTTTTCTCCAGTCTGAGCCCCTCCAGCTTTCTCAACCTCTCCTGGTGCTCCAGACCCTTCCCCAGTTCTTTAATGTCTTTCTGGTTATGAAGTGCCTAAAACTGAACCCAGGATAGGAGGGAATGGGGAAGGCAAAAACTGGCAAAGGAAGGAATCTGGAGAATGAATTGGCAGAGGAGAGTGAATTGCAGAGTGTGAGGATGGAGCCATAATTAAAGGAGACAGACAGCAAGAGGATCCAACACTAAGAGGGGGGAGGAGGGCTTGGGGGGAGCTGCAGGGATGTGGGGCCAGGAGAGAGTGGGAGAGTAGGGGCTGAGGGGGAAGCATGGGGAACACAGGAGACAGCACACAAAAATATTCCATGTGAGAGAGTTGGGCAGGGTGAGTCCTTGGCAGTTGTTCTGTGCAGTGCCAGACCTGCATCCATCCTGTTTCCCCCCTCTCCCATCCAGCCCAAGCACATCCCTGCATTGTTCTGCAGGAATTTGTAGCATCTCTGTTATTTTCTGTTCATTCCAGTTGTGTGATTTCATCTTTCTTGTTAAAGACATGTTGGGGTTTTCTCCCTCCCCTCCCCCTGTCAGAGGTCACCTGCCCTGCAAGGAGCAAGGACACTGTGGGAAAACTGGGGTGGGGAAGCGGGCAGAAAGCAAGGTTGGGTGGTGCACTTGCTTTTGGGAATCCCTGTTCCCTCCTCCGTGTGGCCGGAGATTTCCCCTGCAGTGAATTCCTGCACGCTGGGGAAGAGGCGCTGATGACAGAGCAGCGACAGAGCAGTGATAGAGCAGTGACAGAGCAGCGACAGAGCAGCGACAGAGCAGTGACAGAGCAGCGACAGAGCAGCGACAGAGCAGTGATAGAGCAGTGACAGAGCAGTGACGCTGCCGCTGACGCCGGGCTGGGGAGGAGTGGGAGCTGCAGCCAGCGTGCCAGGGAGCACGTCTGCACTGCTGGGCACTGCTGGGGCTGCGGTGGGCACTGCTGGGCATGCTGAGCACTGCTGGGTGCTGCTGGGCATGCTGGGCACTGCTGGGCACTGCTGGGCAGTGCTGGGCACTGCCGGGGCTGCCAGGGCTCACTCACATGGCACACAGCTCCCACACGTCTCCAGAGCACAGGGAGCACTGGCACAGGGCTCACTCACATGGCACACAGCTCCCACACATCTCCAGAGCACAGGGAGCACTGGCACAGGGCTCCCATGACACACAGCTCCTGTGGCACACAGATTCCGTGGCACACAGATTCCATGGCACACAGCTCCCACAGCACACAGCTCCTCTGGCTCACAGCTCCCAGTGCATGTGGCTCACATGGCACAAGGCTCACATGGCACACATCTCCCATGGCACACATTTCCCATGGGACACAGCTCCTCTGGCTCACAGATTCCATGGCACACAGCTCCCATGGCACACGGCTCCTGTGGCACATGGCTCCCATGGCACACAGCTCCCACAGCAGATTACTGCCACAGCACACAGTTCCCACACAGCTCCCAAGGCAGACAGCTCCCACCCCAGACAGCTCCTCCAGCACACAGCTCCCACAATGTGCAGCTCCCATGGCACACAACTCCTGTGGCATAAAGCTCCCACACAGCACCCAAAACGTGCAGCTCCCATGGCACACAGCTCCTATCCCACACAGCTCCTGCAGCTCCCATGGCACATGGCTTCTGCAGCTCCCACAGCACACAGCTCCCA
>VYZP01018222.1:560-21408 GCA_013400635.1 Hypocryptadius cinnamomeus | reverse complement strand
ATTCTGAAGCTGAAAGTGCATGCAGAGGCCGTGTCTAGGTCAGGGACATGAAGTTATTTTGCAGCCACACTGTTATTCAAATTCCTCATCTGCTATTGCCGTTGTCTGATAAGTGACAATTTACTATTTTTAGGGAATAAAAATAAGGGGGTAAATATGCTCTACTACACAGGTTAAAAATGGGGTTTTGTTCTGGAGGTAAGTACACTCAGATTCAGAACCCTTTGTTGCAAAGAACATGCAGCACAAGAGACTCAGAATGAATTTTGGGTCAAGGATACAGCATAAAGACCCTTTATGACCAAAGTGCTAAAAGAGTTCTGCTTTGACACCGTTCACGTAGGAAGGACTCAAATCTTAAGGTTTTGGCAAAAAAATTTACATAATAAATTCAAGGGTATCAAGAATTTATATTGTGGTGGGAATCAAATGTTTGTATTACAGGATGGGCTAAATTTATCCTGGCAGGATTTAGAACCATGGCTGGAGAGAACTCATATAGGTCAAGAAAACAAGTCTTAAATGTATTTTTCAATCATAAATGATCCTTATCTGTTGTTTTCAAACCTGCCATGCAGAATGTGTTTTTCTTATTTAATATATACAGGTCTAATCACAGATGATGAGAAAGTAACATCAATCAGCTTCAAAACAAACCCAATCACAAACTTCCAGCTACACTTTGTTACTTTTTTGTTCCATTAATTCTCTGCCTCATCATCTTTCTATCCTTTTACATGGTAGAATCACATATATTATTATGTTTGGATTAAATATATTTTAGCTTTTCATGTTTATAAAAGCTTTCATTGTTTTTAATAGCCTTTGAGCAAGGTGTTCAACAAGCGAGCCAAAGAAAAACAAAAATCCTAAACAGAGTTAAATCTTATATGGTTATACACAAACCATGAAAGAATCTGTATGAAAACATGAAACTGAGGACATGAATTTTGATCACATAATGTTTGCCAAATATTTATAGAACTCAAATCCTGAGCTTTTCATCCTAATCTTCAATAAGAATTAATAGTGGTGACAATGCATTACAAACTGTCTTCAGAGCCCAAGCTGTCATCCTTCATAAACTAAATCAGAACAATCAAAATAAGTAATTTAAGAACTAATACTATTTTGAAATGGTTCTGAGATTAGGTACCTAACAAGAGACATATACCAATTCACTTATTTAAATACATACTTCATTTTTCAAAACAGCATGCAGAATTTTATAACAGGTCATCTGATCAGTCACCCTCATTCAACATAACTCCTCCTTTGCTAAACAATACCTTCCTTAAGGACTTCAAAATAAGAGTAAAACCTTGACTGTGAAAATAGGCAATTTGGACTCTTAATCTGGTAATATAAAACAAGAGGAAACAACAGGCAACTGTTATGCCCCTCCAACTGTTTTGATAAACATTTCATATATTTCATTTTGTTATATTCTTTAAAGGAGTACCAGTTCCTTTCTGTGCAGAAAATCACAGTTTCAGGACTTGAAAATCTTCTTAAAACTCTCACAGAATTGTATCTGTAGGATATGATCAGATTATTAGGTATTCAGATCTTTTTTCTAGCTCTGTCAGAGATTTATGTTTTAAATTGTGTTTATTCCTTTACCTGTCTTATTCTCACTCTAAATGTCTGATGAGTGTCTGCCCAATCTAGAAGAAGCCTACACTAACAAAAATATGGGGCTAATGGGACCTAATTCCTTTTCTGGCTACACAGGTTTACAACTGTGAAGTGCAGGATTTAATAATGATATCTGGAACAAGAACAACAAAGTCTGTAAACACTGGAAAAAATGCATATTTCGTCTATGTTCCAGGCTGGTAGAGCACAGATTATACTGTTTAAACATCAGAACCTGCATCACTTTCTTTTAAAAATAACTTACATCATATTCCAGACACAGTTAGACTTCCAGTTGTCTTTTACACATAAAGTGTAAAATAAACAGCTGCCTTGTAAAAGCTTGCCTGTTCCAGTTGACTTGGATCAATGTTTTATATTCTGCATTTCCTGCAAAGACTATCCAGTATTCGTGCTCACTGATAAGCTGCTGATTTTTCCACATAAAATACCATCACTTCTCAGTTTATTTCATTGCTTTTCCTAAACAGACTGCAGATTTAGTCTGAGTTCTCTGAATGTTTCATGAAACAAAACCATAAAAATTGTGTAGCAGGAGGTGAGGAACCCCTACCACTTCAAAGAACAATACATCATGTGCTGTGAGGAAATGAGGGAGCAAAATCCATCATTTACCCATCATGTGTGCAGCAACAACATTTAAACAACAGACAGCACTTACTGTTTATTTTGAAAGTGACCCGATCTCCTGGAATTTCACTGGAACTGGTACCAGAGGAATCTCTTATTCTAATTCAGCACATGCATTATCATGGCAATATAGCAAATAATATTAAGTAATTTTGTTGCTATGTGTGTGTTATCACTAGAGATTATGATACTGAAGCCATCATAAAAGGAACTCAAATTATGGGAGAGGAAATACTTCAGTATTAATTCTCTGCTGAAGACTACCAAACAAATTTAAAATTGCCAGTTGCTAAACCCAGTGGTTTCACAAAGTTCTTTGACACAGACTAAGCAGAGATGAAAGAAACCCTGCAGCTATTCCCTAAGATTTTTGAAGTCATATACCATTGTGCAGTCAAAGGACTCATCCCTTCGGTAATGCAATTCCAAATTATTAAGAAGTCAATCAAATAAGTGCTAAAAAATAGTTTCTACATATTCACAATGGTCTTATTAAAAGATGACAATTGCAAAGAAAGAAAAGACTGCAAAATGTCTCATCCAAGCCTTCTATCACAAGGAGATTTATTATATAACTTGTACGTAAAAGGAGCAGAACCTTAAACAACCTCCAAGTAGTTAGTTCTGTCCCAGACCTCCTTCTTCTTACCAACCCTGCCCTATATTCCCAGCTGGATTTACTATTTACAGTTAAATCATCATTATCATTCCAACATTACGGTGTTGTTATCTTCTTGTTATCTCAAACTGTGCACTCCCTATTATACCCTAAATAAAATTCTTTGACTTAAGAGAGGAAAAAAATCTTATTATTTCACATCCTCCTCCTCCTCCTCTTAGCCTGCAGGAATCATACTAGCTTATAGAGAATGAGTTAGACTGGCAGAATTGTTTATTAATTTCCAGTCATAATTTGTGTTCAGATGTGTTAAGTAACTTTACACAAGTTCTTGAGAGCAGAATGGGTCTTGCAGAGCTTCCACCAGAGATGCTTTGGAAGCTGTCCCACTTGGCTTTGGGAATGAATCTATAGGCTTCAGACTGGGACAGCTTCTCAAGGGAGCACACTTGATGTATCAGTTACTGAGAGTCAATAAACAGAAAACCTTCCAGTGCCATTTCAATGTAAATGCTTCTCAAACTGGAACTCAATTTCACCACTCTATCGACATTTAAATGGGTATAAGACACAACCCAGAGAGGGTAAATGTGAATATTTGTGCTGATCGCCTTTTATAAGCTTTTGTCCCTTTATTTGCCATTTTTCTTGAATGCAGTAAAGTCTTCCATATTAACACTGAAATCTGTTATTCCATCAACATAAGAATGGAAAGATGGGGAAAGGGAGGAAAGAGGAGTAGAACACTGTGAACTCAGCCAATATGGATTTAGCTGCTTTACTATAAATTACTTCTTGGGCAAGTCTTCCTAAAGCTGCTTCCTTGTCTGTAACCAACTCTGCCTGTATTTCATCATAATCTTGTAAGGATGAGCTACTGAAGGTCACGAGTCAAAAGAGTTTGGATAATCACTAACAGAGAGCTTGATAAGAGGTTCCAAATGATCCAAATACAATATCAAAATAGTAGCTCAGGTTCTGTAACCTCGTCTGAACCCTGGCAATGCTGCTTTCAGTTCAGGACTGAGAGCTTGTTCATGTTTCCTCACCATGGTAAACCAGGCACTGCCTGAAGGAATTGTGTTCGCATTTATCTTAGATACATACTTGACTTTATTAGGCTCATAATAAAAAAACTACCACGAGCTTTGATGGAACAGAATTTTCTGTTTAAATATCGATCTTGTATTTGTCCATAAAACTGCCTCACCATATGTTTCCTCATTATTTTTAATTATATATAAAATGCAAGACATAACATCACTAGGAAAAAGTAGAAAAGTATAGATGAGAAGAAAGACATATGCAGAAAACATGAACATAAAGGCCTGAGAAGAGAAAAATTTGAAGTCATAAACAGATCCTATGTAAATCAAGAGCTCACAGTTGTGTTGTGTAGACTGGAACTCTCATGGTACCATTGCATAGCTCTGTGTGCTCATTTTGAGAGGTAAAAAACCTTAGCGCTGCATGATTTAAAAAAATAAAGCCAAGTTTTCCCCTTCACTTTTATTTTTAAGTTGCACAAAACAGGAAGATTTGTGGAGCATAAAGCCATTTGGAACAGGCTGCTTAGCTGGTACTCTAATACATCAGCTGCTGGGGGATCTGGAGGGCAGCCAAGCCTCCCAGATTCAACACGTTCAGCAGCTCTCCCTGTCCTTTCTGCCAGCGCAGGAGGACAACAGCTCCTCAAACTTCAAGTTCTCACTAATGCATCTTTCATAAAGTTTGCTTTACAAAAGCCTTCTCAACCTATTAAAGATATTTAAAGTGCAGGCCGGTACTTCAAGATGTCCTGAACTGGTGGGTTTTGTTTTTATTTTGTTTTCAAGCACTTCAATTCAACAGCCCAGTGGGAAAGGTCAGGACAGCTGGCCATATTTTTTGGCATTACATTTATAAATGTTATTCTGTTTCTCCTCAGCTGGAAAGGGAGATGCCCATGAAACCAGTAATCCTGCCATACCTGTACCAGCACTGCCTGAAGATAAATTTTTTATCTATCAAATTTCTTCAAATAAGGAAAGCTGTCTTAAAACTTCTATTTTACAGAAGCTGAAATTTAAACATGCCCATGCTTAGACGATTTCTATGAACAGGGATGAATTGTAGTCTGTCAATTAGAGCTGAAACAGCTTAGTAGGATCTTTAAAAAATAAATTATACAGACACAGGTCTGTGTAACAAAGGAATACTTTCTTCATGTATGCATGTTAAAAAAAAAGAAAATCTGATCGCTCCATTTCTTTCTGCTCACTTTCTCACAAGAACAGATGCTATAAATATTCCTGAAAAGTGAATTTGGGACTCAAGTACCTTAAATATTTGTAAAAAGCAAACTTATAATTATGAAATGGTATTACATAAAATTCTTTTATTGCATAGAGGACAACAAAGAATTTCTGCAATAAATCATTATAGTTTAAATACTGTTGTCAAAATGTTAAACATTTACAAAGCACTGGCTGTTGGCTTTCATACACAAGAACAAATTTGCAAATCACTGTAATGAAGAAAATAATTACAGAATTAATGTGTTCATTCTGATCTGCCTATGAGGACCTGAAGGTGACCTGTTGGTCCCAAGTACTTAAAGCTTTATCCTAGATGAGCATGGTTACAAAGCTATATGCATCACTTATTTAAAAAAAAATCAACTTTATGTTGCACTAGAAATTTACATTAATATGCTCTTACAGTAATTTAATTAATACTCATTACTAAGTACCACATCTAAACAGTGTGACTTGTACAAAATTGAATTTGGTACTATTCAGAAACAGAAGCAGAATAAAAGTATTTCCTTACAAAATCCTGCTAAATCAGCATACTCCTATGGAAATGTCTATTACTACCCATTATCTGATCCCAAAGGAAAAGCTTAGAGAAATTGTTATTAAGTTTTGAACCCAATGCTGTTATAAATATTTAGCATCAGGGGAATACTCTGAACTCTACTCCTTATTTTGCTTTGGAGGTATTACCTAAAGGAACTGCTGCATTTTTTGATGTATATCAAATAATGAAACACTGACACATTTCTCAGTTTCTCTTAAGCAGTATGTTCCATTAAAACAAATAATACATATTTCCTTCATCAATTCACATTTGTCATAATTTGCACATGGGTTGTCGTGTTCTACATCACAACTGTTTCCATTTCTATATTGTAAGCCAATAGGGAATGATGAAATTAATTTACTGAATTGTTAAACTGTGGTTTACATGAGAAAGCAACTGACCTTGCAAACCTCCAGTACCAACAAACTGTTTGTTTTGAAGTTCTGGCATGTCTAAAATTAGCTGTTACAGAATTACAGGGTTTGAGCAATAAACTGCAGTGCCAGGTAAATTTATACAGCACTTTGGCTTGCTAAGAAACAACACTTAATATCAAAAGAGGCTAAGTAACTAGCACCTTAAAAAAATAATAATTCTTCAATGGTTATTGTAATAAATGTGCTAGAGATTTTAATTTCAGCTGCAGTTGACAACAATGACGAGGTCATCCTGACCACAGAAAAACTGGTTTTATTTCTCTCCAGTTCCTCAGCCTAATGGCTTCATAGGCAAGAATTGGCTGCACAGTGGTCACTGCAGGGAAGAGAGACCAAAGTTTGCAAGGTTACCTACCTTTCATAGGACAACAATATTAATTTCTAGTCAACAGAATAAAAAGCTGCATTTTCCAGTGAATTGCTCCCCTGTGTACCTCTCCCACGGAATTTGACAATTTAAGCTATTCCACTGCACTGGCTTTCTCTTTGGCATCCAGGAAATTACTACCAACTTCTAGTTTTAAAATGTTTCCCATACCATAGGCATTTTTAAACTTCTAGTTTAAAAATATTTCCCATACCAGGCAAAGATGTCAACCTGACTTACACACAGGAAAGTGTATTTTTCTTTTAGGAAAGTTAAAGATCTAACTTAAAAAAAAAGGTAGCATCAAACCACTTGCTTTGCCCAGCAAATAAACTAAGTCTGCTCATTAAAAATAGCACAGAGGGTTCCTTTGGGTTGCTTTTCTCCATTGTAGCATGGCCTCTTTAAACTGGTGAGACAGATTTTGTATTTGGTGTCGGCCACTCCCAGGGCTTTGCAGTTACGTGTGTGGAGGATGAACAGCAGGCACTAATACAAGTATCATGACTCTTTTCAGGCAGTAGGTGAAACCTTGAAGAAAAAGTGGCTCTGTCTTCAAAAAAGTGACCTGACCTTTGCTTTGGTGGGTTTTTACTCTGCAAGAAATAAAAAGCACTGCATGCTTTCCAATGCATCCTTCCTAGCTGATAAACGATTTTGTTCTAGCACTCAGCACAAAAGGACTACATTTTATAAAGACCAATAGCATGCTATTAGTGCTAGCTAATGATAGCTCATGTGTCATACTGGAAACAAGCTTCATAGACCTGGAATATGTCATGTGAATCATGAACAAACACGTAATTGGCCCAGAACCTTTGATATGCTTACCAATTAAATGTAATTCTCATTGAATTTAATATATTTAATTTTACAATGACTTTGCAGTTCTTTGGATATCAAAGGCATCACAAGTCCAGCATGCTTATCATTTATGACACTTCTGCTCTGAGAATTTCTTGCAGCATGCAAAGAACTCTCTGTAGGGTATCTGTGATGTGTTGCACAAGCAAGCTAATCTAATACTGACCTGACCAGTAATAAAACCCGTTTAGAGCCTGCAGTAGTACGCAATGGTTTTACCTGCAATTGATGAAATGTTCCTGAAACCATCTGTAGTTTGGCACAAGCAATAGTCAACCCAGGACAGGGGGTTAACTTGACACAGAATATACTGCTAGTGAAGATAATTCTTGTGTATGATGTCTTAGCAAAGAACCCCTTCTGTTAAAAGACTTTTAAGGATTTAAATATATTTAAGTCCAGTGTAAAATACTTCTCTTATGGAGCCAGATCCTGCAGTCTTTGCACAGCTAAAACTTCCATGGAAATCAATGGGAGCTTTTAAAGTATAATAATGAGGACCTGCCCAGGGTCACTGGCATAATACAGCTCTGCTGTGATGCTTTATGTGTAAGCTCCAACCTTCTCTGTCACTTGCAAAAGGCAGAGATCAAAATAAGACCAAAGATCAAGATACAGAAACCCATGTGAACTCAAGATGATAAAGACCCTCATTAAATAAAAAGAATGGCATCAAACAGCATGGCACATAATATTGGTGCACTTTTTATTTGGCTAATTTATAGTAAATAATGTTAAAATATCTTAACCTTGTCCAGAATATTTTCAACGTATTAAGAGAAGTTTAAGAAAAGTGAAGTTTAAAAAAAACCCCTTACAGTACATTCTACAACAATGATCATTTTAGGGAGAGCTGTAGCAATGCCTACGATGGCAGAATTTGGCTCCGTATGTTCTGTTAGCAAAAACCCAGACTGTTTATATGATGTAAATTGCTTTTTAAAATGTTACTAGAGCTATAAACTCTGTGGGTCCAGATTATACATTCAAATTTCAGGGAGAGTTTGCCTCAGTGAACAACAAGGAACTGTGCTTTATTTGAAAATTCCTCTTGATGCTATTTTTAAGAAAAAAACAGAAAAAAACCATGAAGAGGTATTTTGGGTATAAACTTGGGGAACTAAAATTAAATCAATAGGCTGATCCTCCAACCCCTACTGCTCTGGGGATCCTATCCTGCAGAAGGTTGGCACGGGGGAACTTCCAGCAGGCCTTGGCCCAGCAGGAAAGTGCCGGATTCCTGTTGACTTCATTGGGGCAACTCGAACGAGCCACCAGACCACGGCTAGACCCCAACTGCCTCCTTAACCATTGGGTTGACCGACCATTTGTTATATTATTACTATTATTATTATTTTTACTATTTTTAACCAGTGTGTGTGTGTGTTCTGCTTCCAACCGAGCTTCGCTTCCAGGCGTAGGCGCGGCCGGCGTCCCGCCGGGCTGGGTCGGAGCGCGTGCGGGAGGCGGTCGGAGCCCGCTGCTGACCTGGCGCCATTGTTGGTTTCGCTGTTGTAGGGCAAAGGCGCTAGGGCGGCCGATAAGGCTGTGGCCATGGTGATGAAGGAGATTCCGAGGGAGGAGTCTGCAGAAGAAAAGCCCCTCCTCACTGTGGCATCCCAGGTGGGCAGGGCGCGGGGCTCTGAGGGGGCCGCGGGCGCTGCGCGAGTCCCCAGCCCCACTGGGTGACCCATCCCGTGCCAGCGGCATCCCACTGCTTCACCGAGGGGGGAAGATAGCCTGGGGTGAATATTGGGGGTTTAGATGGTTTGACGTGAAAATTTAAACATAAATGCATTTTTGCCCCCCCGTTCAGTTACCAGAAAGTTGTTTAAAGCTAGTTTAAAATCTCGGTTCTAATTCATGCCATCAATTGTCACGCCATAAATACTCATTTGCAATTCATGTATAAAATATTCCCATTTGGTGCATATGTAAAATAAGAAACAAGCAGTTCACAGTAGTGTCATTTCCAGTATCTCAGATCCCATTCCTAAGCTCTCACTGGGGTTCTGCTCCTGGTCTGGATCAGAATATGTGACTTGGCACATCTCATTGCTTTCATTTCTACACCTTCCAGTCAGAGGAAGGACGTACGTCCCCACACTAACCCTTACACGTACCTTGGAGTAGCCACCAAGCATTTGGTGGTTCCATCAGTTTCTTAAAGACAGTGACTGAACACTATTGTAAACCACAGCACTCTTGTTATGAGAGTGGGTTTTATTCCCTCATGTTGCTCACTTACATGAATTTGTTCCCCAGGCAAGAGCATTTAGCTTACTGCCGGTGTTTACTGCACACAAATACTTCCAGCTCATCAGGAATGGAAACTGCTGGAAGCTGGTTTTACATGAGAGCCTTAAATGAAATCCACAGTCCTGTTTTATTCCTCTCATGATTTAGGATAACAGCTACTGTATTTTAGAAAGTTCTAAGATGCACACACACCAGCACGTACTTCTCTAGCAGAGCATCGCAGATATGCTGCACTAATACACATTCTAGAAATACCATCTACTAATTTGGAAACCAGGTCTGGCACCTCCTCCTCAGCCCCTGTTGAACACCAGGTTTTGTTCATGGAGAACTTCAATGTCTATGAAGAAATTGCATAGAGGAAAAAGATGCTCTGTTTAAGGCATCATTTCTAATTTTCCATTAAGTGATTAACAAACAATTAGAAACCTACATAAAATGCCACCCTGACCCCAAAAAAGATTGACATGCAAAGACTTCCATTGGCTTCAACAGGGCCAGGAGTTCAGCCTGGGTTCCTTAAGTGTTTAACACACCATTCGTAGTGGCTGTCTGTCAGTCTCCTCAGCAATAGTCTATGATAAATTTATGAGTAAAATGCTTGTGTCTGTTAGTCAGTGTAATTTCTTCCACTAAACACAAATACCTACTTCCCTGCTATGCACCAAAGGGGTGCAGAAGCCAAAAGGAAGCAGAATCAAGTGAAAAAGTGAGTATTTTCCATAGCCATCTCTGCATCATGTATGTGTGATGTGCAGCTGTACCACCACGTTGCATACATCATTTGTCCCCTAACTGTGGCTGAAGTGTTGGTTTGAGATGCTGTCACTGCAGTGTGTCCGTGTGAACCCCTCATCCCGACCATCCACGCAGGAAAACGCTCTGCTGTGCCAACCATCCCCATCCCAGTGTCTGTCTTTGCTCCTTACATGATGAAACAGATGGATGTGGTTGCTGCTCACGGGGTGGAACGAATTCCAGATTGACTGCAAACTTCCCAGGCCAGATGGGTCAGGAGAATAAAGCCTGGTCTTTCCAAAGGTCCCACCACCACCAAACCCAGGGTGGGCAGGTCCACGTCTTAGGGAGTAATTTAATGCATTAGGTGTCCGTGCTGCTCCAACCTCACAGCTACCTAAGCAAAAAACCTGCAACTGAAATGAAAGGATCAAGCCCAGACAGAGCACTGGCTTTTCCAAGAGAAAAAACAAGTGAAATCCCCCATTTCCAAAATCGTTGATGAAAGAAGGATTAATCATGTCTGACTGTGGAGACAGACTCCACAGGAAGTATAATTGGAATCTGATACACAAAGAAGAGTCTCTAAATCTGCTTTTTGATAATGTACATGCACACCTAAATTTGTAATTCAAAATATGTCTTAGCTCTGTTCCTCTGAGAAGTGGTAAAAACATATCCAGCACAGAACAAGACAGATAAATAGTCCCACTCTATTGTAATGCTCCTAGCAAAAGCCCAGCTTTTAAAATATGACACCTATTTTTTGAATAAGTACTGTGAATTAAATTTAAATTATGTTTCCAATTCACAGATTATTTTATACCATCAGTATGGTTTTATATAATCAAAACTGGAGGCAAATCTTCAGATAACATGAACCAAAAATGTACTGCAGGCTCCTGTGGGGCTGTGGCAGTATATGGCAACTGGGAGTCTCAATCACCATTCCAGCAGTAATGAGTGTACTACAGTAGGCAGAGGAGTATTCCTGGTAATTGAATGGACCTTTCAGGATCTATTTTTTGTAATCCTGTCTTCCTGTCTCAATTACCTTCCATAAAAGTCACTTTCTTCACACTTACTGGTGTGAAAAAGGATTCAGTAGTTGCCAAATTTAATACTTCAAGCATCAAGAAAGTGATCTTTCAGTTCTAATAGGATTTTGTAGAATGTAACTCTATCCATGTTGCTGTCTCCCTTTATCTTTTAAAAGATAATTCATAAGAGACTGGGACAAATGAAAAAAAGGTAATTTTTTGATATGAATTGAACCTAGAAAACATGTAAGAAAGCTTGCTGGAGGTTCAAAGATTACCTGGATATTAAGCTATGAACCAATTACTTCTACCTGAAGCAGAGAAATAAATTATAAAAATCATACATAAATTTGGTTTTAATTGCAAAATAAAATTTTTGTTTAACCTCTTCATAGCTTATTTGCATTTGTCAGGAGAAAAAAATCTTGCTTCAGAATTACTTCCTAATGAGAAATGTAAACCTAAATATGCCCTGAAGTCAAAGTTTAATTGTGCAGTCAGCTGTGAAATTCCCAATTTACTACAGGTCAGTGAACTTCAAAGGATCTGATTCAATCACATACTTCGACCCAGACTTATACTTTAAAATATGATTAACTGCTTTATTGAGCAGTAAAAAAGTTCATGCTTAAATGCTGTGCCAGCAAAAACAAAAGAAATCTCACAGTGTCACCAGAGTTATTTGTCCCAGATCCATCACACCTAATTTAGGTTCCCTATTAGAGTACAGAGGTTGGAGAGATACCAATGGTAGAGTCCCTATAAAGCCAAAAGAAAGAAAGAAGACCTGCAGTGGAGGGATTCATGTCCATGAAAGTCCTGTAGCCAATATACTCTGGAATTATATAACACAGGAATGGGGGTCCATGAAAACTTCACCAATAGGAAAAAGAAAAGCCAAGTATATCTTGAAAGCCATTCCCCACTTCTGCTTTTAACTGAAAAATATAGGAGCTGCCTACTTAGAATTTATGGGACCACACAGACATTGCTCAGAGCACAGTTCTGATCTCGAGCACTTATAATTTAAAAAGTTAGCCCACAAAACGCTTAGGGTTTAGAATCTGAATTGGAAAGAAGAAATCTAAAATGCTGGAATTACATTATAAGAAACACGCTGAAATTCATCCTCCCCTGTGAAAAATGCAGGCTACAGCACATGTCAGAAAAAGAGATGTGTTTCATGACTACCCCCCAATTAACTCCACCAGATGCTTAAGGCTTTTTTAATGGTCTATAAGGTATTAGTTAGTATTCAAAGTAGGAACTATTATTTTTTTTAAGGAAACTTCATTTGCATGCCAATACTTAGTTATCTAAGCACATTTATATTTGCTTAAGGGCTTGTGAATAAAATACTCCAACATTTCCACTGCCTAAATTCCACTGTTTTGGTGTTTTGGTTTTCATTTGCTTTTTTATATGTTTGTATCTATGTTTATATGTATGTATGTATGTATGTATTTATTTTGGCGATGGTGGTGTATTTCTGCTTAGGTTTAGTTTTTTTTTTTTGCTTGCTTTGTTAGGCTTTTCTTAGATTTGTTTTGTTCTGGGGCTTTTTTGTGGGTTTTGGTGGGTTGTTTGGGGTTTTTTAAGTCTCTAACAGGAGATTTTTAAATGCTTCCATTCAATTTTATAAAGGAAACAGATTAAAGATAGCTAATATTCAGCTCCCAATGTTGTTAGTAGATTTTCTGATGTGTGTATCAAGGGCTCACTACATGAATTTGATTGCATAATCACAGTTTTCCACATAAACTTAACAGTCCCATTTGAATCAATCATGTTCATTCTAAGCTTCTTAGCATTAGGCTTGCACTGACTTCCAGCCCACTCCATAAATGTATTCTCAATAAGATTAAAGCAGAATGGTGGGATGTTCCTGTGGATGTAATTAGCCCCCCTTCTCTTTTCCACCAAGCTAAACCAGAATTCACTCCATTTTAAATAAGTGAAATATGTTCAGGTAAAAAAATCACGCCAGTGTTAATTATTGTCATTATCAAAGTCTGCAGTGCAGGAATTCATAGTACATTCCAATCTGCCTTCTGAGAATGGTGGCAATTTCCTCACTGATCTTAGGATAACTAGGCTTGAGATCCTATTTTTTGGATTCTTTTTAAAGGATTAATGATAAATTTATTAGCAGTATGTTCTATACATCTCAAATCTGAATTATTATAAAGGCTTTGAGTACTTTATCAGGGGACACATCCTCGGTCCTTCTGATAACTCTTTTTCATCTATTATTAGGACAGGGTAAATACATGGAGAGCAAAAGAAGAAATACAAAAACTGATAAATGCATGCTTAGCAGTGCAAATATTAATTGATTCTTTACCTCTAAGTTAAATATTGCTCAACATTTATTGCTTTTAGGGCCGTATGCATAATTTCAGCAGAAATATTCTCATGAGTACAATAAAATTGCCTTGACAATATGCTTAAGAGTCATAAATTGGCTGCTTTCCTGAAGTTATGTAGATCTTTCTGACACATAAATTGAATACATTTTTCACAAAATTGCAATTTTAATTTGAAATTACCATGGGAATTGATGGTGCATTTTTTTTAATAAAGTAAAAAAAATTAACCGTACCATTTCATAACTGCAAAATTCCTTACTATTCCTTAAGGACAGAAAGATTGGACAAACTTTTTTTGTGAATAATATAATACATAAGTTTAGCTCTGGTTTTTATATTAATTAATAGGAGTTACTTTTCAGAAACTTCAAGTATGAATATACTGCCCTGTTAAAGAGCTGCAAACCACGTGCTACAGTTCTAGATTTACTGAACTTGCTGTTTTTTCAGTGAAACTGCTCTACTGAATTGCAATTCACTAACAGCTTATGAGTTTCAAGCTGTCCAATCTGCTGAAAACATCCTAAAGCAACCAGACATGCCATGACAGGGAAAGGCCATTTAACAAGAACTTCTGATTTGGTTCCTGTGACCAGACAGAGTCACACAGCCAAAACCACAGCCTAACTCTAGATATGCTGCAGAACTTTGTTTGAGAAGAAAAATCCACAGAGAGGACAAGGAAAAAAATCCATGTGGTTTTCAAGAAATTACAGCCCATATGCAAAAATATAGCAGGGATCTCAAATTATCTGTGGTGATGACAAAATATTGTCTTTGATCACTGCTGTAGATCTTTAAGCCTAGATAATGATATGGGGCAGGGGAGAGGCTAAAACAGAAATCACCAGGTAACACCACAAAGAAAACTCATGGCCAAATGATAAATAAAATCTTCTAACACCCAGGAGGGAGAGGCACTCCATATTTGATAACAGCTTCTTTTAACTTAGAGTGCATGGAGCATGCAGGCATGAATGCAACCAGCAAATTTACAATAAATCACATTTCTGTGTGGGTAAAGGCCAAACTGTCAGTCACAGTTAAAATATGACAAGAGTGACTTTCCTCCTCTTCCCCCATGGCTCTGATCCTGCAGGACAGTTAAGCACGTGCTTAACCTTGAGTTTTGCAGGGCATGTTTAAGTGCTTAGCTGGAGCCAGGCCAAAATGCAGGAACCAGACAGACACAACTCCAATGTTAAACCTCCTTTCACCAGACCAGGTTGAACAGAGGGAAGGAGATATTGAGCTGTGAGATGTTTAATTTTGCAACAATTCACCACAACTTGCACAGGTCAGCACGTAGGAACACAGGCAGGGTGTTGGTGTGACACAGAGGTCACAAGAGTTGTCACCCAGCAATGCAACTGCTCTTTATGGAGACGGAACATAAGCAAAGGTTTTAAACAACACAGCTGGCACATGGATTCAAATATCCAATGCAGTGTCTGTAGCAACCCTCCCACAGCTTCTCTGGCTTCACACAAACCCTGACAGCTGGGGTGACCTGGCTTGTGTGATTTCAGGTAAGGAATTGTCACCTCTGACTCACACCCCACACCTCCTACTGCCTAGCAAGGGAGCATTGCTTATCCCCTGGTGAGCAGGGCTGGCCTTCAGAGAGGCAGCAGCACCTGAGTGCTCCTTGCAGGAGGATTTTAGAGCTTCCCATAGTTCATATGAGGCAGAATTTAGTCAAACCATGTGCCACGTGAATCGATTCCCTCCTCTGGTGAAAACCAGACCTTTGGCTCTCATGCCAGCTTCATTGGGACATACGTTCATAGAAGAGTGACAGAGAAAAATTAATGTATCACTCTGGCATAAGGATGGGGCAAAAAGCCAAGAAGTAATCACACTTACTACACAGGAATAAATAAAGTGTGTGAAGCAGTAATTTTGATTGTGAAATCTTTATAAACATACTATAAAAGTGAGAAAAGAAGAAAAACGAAATTAATGCAATTTAACTTTTATCACGAGACTATGCAGTTTGTCAGGAGTTCCCTCTCCAAACACCTCTCTGCAACCAGGAAAGGAGGTCTTCCAGATCTTATCCTGCCAAGATGATGATCCACAGACATGAGTGTCAGGCCAATACTTCCAGTTATGCTCTAGAAAACAATAAACTACATTCTTAGTTGGGGTTCCCATTTATCAGTTTTTAGAAAGAGCCAGGTAGTAGAAATCAATTTATTTGTTTCCTCCCATCCCAGTGAGTGCCACCCAAGTGGCAGGTGTGTGTCAGGAAACCATTTCTGTGTATCATAAAAACAATTAGTGATTGAAATTAGCTGTTGTCTCTGCTTAAGCATAACACTTACAAGCTGCTGGAATCAATCTGACCCTTGTACCTGTTTTTCCAGTGTCACCCAAAGAGCAGACAAGTTTCTCAGAGCAAAGCTCAAATACAGTATTTTTCCAGTAGAAAACCTGAGTTCAAAGTTTCCTGCCTTCCTCCATGCCTGTGACCACATGTTAATTTTCACTCTGAGCCTTCTGGAGCAGCTCATGTCACTGAGGCAGTCCTACCTCCCTCTCACCACCCTGAGGGGGCAGAACAGGAAAAAGTCTCAGTGCCCAGGAGCAGCTTTGGTGCTGAGCTGCACAGGGGATTACCCAGTAGTAGTTTGGGGTTTCCCAAATTAGTGCCATGAGTAATTCAATCAGGCTCAGGCAACAAAATGGATCCAATCCAAAATTCAATCCGACTCACTTCAGTAGCAAATTACATCTAAATTTTAGATGCTTTTTGAGCCAGTCCTTCTAAAATAAATCCCATATATAGCAGGGGGAAAGCTAGGTGCCTTTGAGAGCCTCCTGAGGGACAGCCTAAATTGGGCAGGCATAATCTCCCTCTGGAGTAGCTTTTCTAGGCATTTATCTCTCCCTATTGAACATGGAGGGAATTTAGGCACTTAATTTAAGAGAACTAGTTCACTCTGTGCTCAAAACATAGGTGCTAATTAGCTGCCCATGCCTGACTAGAAACCCTCCCAATTTAGAGTCTAAATAATTTATCTTAAAGACTAGCATTATGTTATGCCCTAGTAAAATTTTTAAAAAGAAACAAACCAGTATGCTTTGTGCACTGCAAACAGATCAAGATCAGGCATGCAGTAAGAGAGAATATGAAATGGGATGGATGGATCATACCCTAGTTACTGCTGAATGATCCTTGCTTTGCATATTTTGAAGCAGTGGGGCTGATATCAGACACTTTTGACTCTCCCAGTATCTCTCCCAAAGCACCCAAAAGCCCCACTTACATGATTTTTGGAATGAAAAATTACAGTAGCTGTACTGGGGTAGGAAAACCACCTTTTTCTGCTGTGCTGTTCCCAGAAGACTCATTTGAATTTAGGAGTATCTTATACTATGGATGAGTGTCTTCATATGTGTTGGTAGTAGGAAATATCAGCCTCCACAGATTTCACATATCCCTCAATTAAAGGTGTGTGTGGGCTTCTTCTTTAATTAAAGTGAATCTTACAGAGAGAATTTAAGTTCCTAGAGACATTATGAGAATTTATGGCACCCACTGGCTAAATTAGTACTGAGATATCCCCATTTTCCCAGGCTGAGTCTGCACCACTTGGCCTGTGTACAGATATTGGGCACATAAATCCAGTGTGGGATCAGCTCCTGCCCCCGGTGCTGCTTCTCCAACACCCAGGGATGCTGGGTCACTTCCCTAATTTCACTTGGCTCCCCTCATCTGCAACACAGAGATAATACTCCTCAGCACCGTGGTGGTGCCAGGCTTGCTTCATGAATGTTTTAAGGCATTCTGTGATTTTCAGCCTGAAAGGTGCTTGAGAACCATAAATTATTGGTTTAATATAGATCATAGTTTTCATCTCATAAATCTTTTATGTACTACTCCAAATTCATGCCTGATATAACTCTAATAACTTGTGCAGTATTAAGCAAGGGATAAATTTGGTACAATATATGAGGCAGCAAAATGAAATTCCAAGTGTGAGACCAAGGGCTTAACAAGTGGCATTTCTTACAGAGTAATGTCAGAAACCTACCCCACTGCCCACTTCTCTACAGAAAAAATATCATCTCATGGCACTCTGACTTGTTAAGTCTTAATTCATCATTAAATGTCTGCTTCACATCAAAATAGAATTTTTCTAATATTTTCTATTGCTATACATAGGTAGTTTGTGTTTACTGAGAATTAGTAGACGTGGTCATGTTTTGCAATCTGTTTTAACAAAAATATTTGAGTTGAAAGCAGATTATTTTTCACAGGAACAAACCTTTCAATAAGACATTCCTACAGCTTCTAGTCCTTAGCCATGGGAGCTTAGGACCCAGGACTAGGAGGGATCCACTGGGTCACAGTCACATCATAAACTGCAGTGTAGAAGGCTTGGCAAAAGCCATTTTAAATAGGTGGGCATTTTGTCCCCCTACAGTAAGAAATAAATACTGTTCATACAGTTCACTGCTGGGACAGTTCAGTTCCTTTAATTCCCAGACCAGATGTTCTCATGCCCAGTTTAGAACTCTGTTACTGGGCCAGTATTTCTCTATAGCTGAAATAACTTTGCTCCTCCAGCGTCATCTGACCAATCCCCCTTCATGTGTACATGAAGAATAACTGCAGTCCTACTCAATCTTCATTTTGTTAGCCTAAGAAAGCCAAACTCTTTCAGTCTTCCTTTAAAGTGTAATAAATCTAATGAACACAAGAAAGAAAATTCTAAGGATATAATAACCATCTTTGAAAAGGAAAAAAAAAGAAAAATTCTCAGACCTCATACTTCAGTTAGAACTTGGTGAAATTCAGCTCTTTATTATGTCTTGTCTCCTTCCCCTTCATGACTCTGGTTCTTGACATTATTTCTGGTCTTCCCAGAGTTTGTCCTCTGACCTCTGCAGCAGGTTTGGACAATAAACTGCCTCTCCAGCTGTCTTCAGATTTTCTATTCTTCACTGTCTGCAATGAGTGAGCTTGGATACTTTGGTTCTCATAACCTTTCTTCACTTCATCCTTCCCCCATTCTTTCCTATTGAAGAAAATTTCCATGGAATGTAATGGGAGACTTGATAAGCATCTGAATCTTATGTGATAATGCACCCTACTGATAGTCCTACAGACACAGAAAGAGAGTATTTCCTATGAAGTTTTTATATTTTTAATGATTCCTACAGAATCTCCTCTTTCTTCCCTCCTGTCCCTCTCCAAGTGGTCTAGGACTTTTCTTTATGCTGTGTAAATGCAAAAAGAAAAATATATACGAGCAACTTTTGCTGATATTGGGATAAAATTTTAAAATAATAAAGTAGTTTGGAAAAGACTCAACTCTTAACTTAAGGCATCCACATGTTTTTCAAAACAGTTCATGAATAAGGTTTGTCAACAAATCATAGAAAGAAAATATAGGTCTGCTTAATTCCTAAATACAATCATTAGGTAAATTTGTAGACCAGGGGATAATGGAAATCAAAGGTGTACAGCTGATATAAATGCAATTTCCACCAAAGTGTTGAGATTACCAAATTAAGCAGGTGCCTTCTGAGCATTGCATGAGACAGCAACCTGGACAGGCAACCCGGAGCTAAACCCCCCATGATTAATTCCCTGGTGAGTGCATCTGCAGTCTGGGTTTAGCACACTTGGAGTTCGGGACAGCATCACTGCCACGTTTCTAAATTCAGACGCCACATTTGCAGGTTGTGCTGCACTCAGCTGGGCAGACAATCACTCATCTGTCTCCCATGGAAACTGGGGTTTCAGTGCAGAGCTCTGAGGTCCTGGGCACATGCATTTGTGCAAGACCTGCAGCACAGCAAGTCAGTGTTGGATATCAGATTAAATGTTCGAGCCATCGAAATAGTGGGCTTGTTATTTCAATAGCTCCAATATTTTGCTGCAGCTTTGCAATACAGAAATCAAGTACTGAACAGCAGTGAATCTAATCTGGTTTGCTGTAATAACTTTAGAGATAATCCTGCTGCTGGAGTAGCTCAGAGCCAGTATTTAACATGAGGGTGAGTAAATACCCTTTTTGGCCAGTTTTAGTTCGTGTTAGCTTCCTAAATTTAAAAATTCAATCATATCTGTGAGAAAACTTTGAAAATTTAACAGTGGAAAAAGAGTTAGAACAGAAAGTCGAGAAGAAGATGGAGAGGATAAAATAAAGCTGAAAGACCTCCTGACAAAAGCAACAGTGGGAAAGCATTTTTTTCAGATAAAGAAATTAAGATACTAAGATAAAGTAAGTGCAGGGCACACCATCAGACATCCCTCCAGCTCAGCTAAGGTCTTAATCCTTCAATCAGAGATAGATGGCCAAGAGGAAACTTGTACAGATTTCTGAGATTTGTACAGTTTTATCTTTTTAATTCTGATACATTAAATAGCCTGTAATACACAGTTTTCTGTCAGGTAGCAGAACACCAGTGCATTCATCCAATTAAAACTGGAAAACTGCTCATAAATAAAAAGCATTTTATGAGTCTTCCCACAGTCAGAACTCATGCAGGAAGTTCATACACTCACCAGGCTCCATCCACTGTCATTCACATACCATTTTATGGCAGAGAAGTGTTTCCTGCCTCAGCAGGTTATTGTTTAGTGGGCTAGTGCTTATTTGCAAGATGAAATGCTATTGTGGAAGTTGTTCTGTGGGGAAGCATGTTACTTGTGGAAAGTAATAAAAAGGACATTTCCAAAAAAATTTTAAAAAAAAAGAAAATTTAAAAAGCCCTGCTTAGCCTCCTGGTGATAGAGAAGGGCAACTTCAAGGATTTGAAGGGAGCTGCATCAGGCCCTGTAACTTCAGCCCTATAAGCAATAGTATGCAATAACTGCTAAGGAAAAATCATCTTGCTGCTTTATTTTTTGTGTGATTTGTTAAACTGCAATATAATTTTGCCCCAAAAGAGTAACTAAACCTTATTTTATTTTAATCCCAGTGCTATTTGTGCATTGTCTAATTGCCATATCTTACTCTCACAACTAAAAATAAAGCACACAATATTGTGAGAATATGTTTTAT
>VYZP01018217.1:0-74231 GCA_013400635.1 Hypocryptadius cinnamomeus | reverse complement strand
GGGGTACAGAGGGAAAGCAGGGCTTGCTTTTACCCAGCCCACGCTGATGGCACTGGGTGCTGAGGTCTGAGATTTGGAAAGGGTACTGAAAAGGTGGGAATAGGCCACAGAAAGGAAGGAAGAACCCCAAAGGGCACAGGTGATCCTGGAAGGTGGTTTAATTACAGCTCATCTGCTTTCATGGAGACACCAACAGGACTCTAATCCAGCACAGAAATGTGGTGGACCAAACACAAGAAAACCAGTCACTGTGGCTAAAGGGCAGAGCATGGAACTGATGTTCCTCACTGCCTTTAACATGTGGGGAAGGAACACTGAATTTATCTATGTAGCAGACACCTGCAGCTTTGGTGTTCAAGCTCCCTGGATCATAGGCAGCCCAGCTGCCTGGCCAGGCTGTGCTCAGGACACCAAACCCAGCAAAGGGTCTCCTGCAGGGCCAAGCCTGCTCCTCTCCAGCAGCACTGATGGGAAAGGTACTCAGAGGCTGCTGAACCAGAACATGTAAAATACAGCACAGCCTTTGGGGAACATGAAGGGCAAAAAGAAAAAGAAAGAAACCACCAAACCCTAAAAAATAACTTCCCTCCCTCACATAGAAATTGAGACTGCTCAATACCAGATTTTCAGTATTTCTGTTTTTTACTATGTGCTGCCTTGTTATTTTCAGCAGTCAGTGTCTCTAAGGAGAGACACCTCTGCCATGTGCAGGTAGCAGAGAGCCTGTGCCCACCTGCCAGAGGCCTTGTGCTGGGCACCACTCCACCTTTGTGAACGCTCTCCAGCCCCAGGTCAAACAGAACACATTTCCTGAATCCCTGCAGGAATGAGGGGCTCTGAGCAGTTTGCACAACACACAACAGCATCCTCCAGACCCACTCCTCCTCCAGTCGAGCCACTCCCTCTCCTAGCTGGGCAATCCCCTTGCAGATCCCTCGGATGAGTAAGGATTTTGCCAGAGGATGAAGCAAAGCCCACTGTGTCCTCCCTGCTTCCCCTCTGCAGGATGCCCCTGTGCTGAGAGCACCTCACCAGCACAGCCAAGCCTCCAGACCCACCAGCACTGAGGAGAGCCCGTGTAAAAGGTGTCCCATAAAACATCCTCCCCTGCTGAGCTGGCCCAGCTCCTTCTATGGGAACTCTTGTCTTAGGAAACCTCCCTCCATGTTTTCAGTTGAGACTTGCCAGTGCCTCTTTTATACCCCCTTTTTTTCTTTTCCTTTTTCCTCACCCTTTCCAAATACTTGGTTTTATGAGCTTCTTGTTGAGATCATAAAATACTGGGTTGAAGGACTATAAATTCATAAGGAGGCACTCTTTGAAGGGAGCTTTTTTTCCTTACTATTAAAATGATAATAATAATTTAAAAAAAATATATCCCCATCCCTCTCTCCTTGCAAACACCCTCCTGTTTTGCAGCACAACATCTAAATAAGGATCTGGGCCCTTACACATCCTCTTGCCTCTCAGATTTAACCAGAGAGGGTTTTGCAGCCTGGGAACCACAGACAGAGGTGGGCAGCAACCAGCCCTGATGACAGCATCTTGGGCCCAAAGAAAGCAATTCGTTTTGGAGTTTTGCAGAGATAATAGTTACCTGTTCATGCTGGGTCCAGCTTCTTCCACAGGCATGGTAGGAAGCATAGGGCAGTCAGCCAGAGCTGAGGATGCCTTCCTTCACCTTTTCATCAGGAAGTCTTAAACACTTCATGGAGAGATCACCACCAGGCTGCTAGAAGATGTTGAAAAGCCCAGCTCTTTTCCCTCCTTGCACATGGTGACAACATCATGTGTCCCCCCAGAGACACACCTGTGATTTAACCCAGTGCTACAACTACCCCACATCCATTGCAGGACAGCCCTGCACCTTTCAGGAGCACCACTGGTTTTGCGGGTGGGGAAACTGAAGCTGGGAGACCTCTTCTGCTTCCCTCACTGCCCTGCTCCAGGCTCAGTCTGCTCTCGCTCCCTGGTGGGTTGGTGCCAATTGAATCATGTCCTGACCACGGCAAAGAGCTGAGGGGGCACAACTGACTCTCTAAATGAAGAACACTCTGCTGGGATTTGAGGCACTATTAGCTAAATCTTGTAGCCTTTATTCAATCAAGCCTTCAGCTGAGAGGCATTCCCACCGTGCAGCCTTAATTGGCTTATTTAAGATCAGCTAGGCCAGCTGCCCAGGCCAGCTGAGTCAGGGAGGGAGCACAGGGGGCTTTCCCCCATCTCTGTCAAGGGAGAGAGTCCCATCCACTCCTGGGGCTCTGCAAACCTTGACTTGGCTCCAGGTTAACCCCAAACTCCACCGACAGCATGGGAGCTGTGGCTGCTTCCATAAGCTGCCTGGTGGCTGCTGTAGGCTTTGGCTCACACAGGAGAGCAGGGCACGGGGTGCCTGACTGCCAGCCCCCTGCCCTCAGACATCTTCCTGGCCTCTCCCTGTCCACAGGTTAAAGAAGGGATTTGCAAGAAGCAGGACTGAGGGCAACATTTCCGCAAGGCAGATCCCCTGGTCCCCCATTATCACTTCGTCTTTTAAAAGCAACAATTGTGCACAGGGAGGAGGAGGAGGTCACATGAAGGATGCCTGAAATTCTTTCCAAACCACAGCCATTTCTGACCCATCAGAAATTCCCCCACTTACTCTGGCCTGTGAACTCTGGAAAATGCAATTAAAAGAGAAAAAGCAGAGGCCTGAAACCTCTGATTCAGGCGGGCTCTCTGACATTCATTAATGAGGCCAGCTTTACACGGCGCTGATTCAATAGGAGCTGTCTGCTTCCAGCCCCGGTTCATCAAAAGTTCATCACTTCTCCCTTCCCACAGAAACCCGCCTGAAATTTGTCCTGCCTTCACAGAAGTCAAGGGAGCACCTCTTTTAATGGTTTCATGTGACTGAAATTGGCATTTTCTGGGTGGGCAGTGGAGATGAGCAGCCCTGTATATGTATGTACTTATACATTTCCACTGTAACTGCCCCCGTATAGCATCTTCTTTCTATATCTGCATGCACCACCCAGAGCCTGGCGAGGTGACAGCAGGCAACTGTGGCTCCCACCCCAGCAGGAGCCTGCTTTTCAGGGAGGGCACAGGACAACCTGCCAGTGTCACCAGAGCTGAGCCAGCAACTTCTGGGCACGTTGTCCGCCTGCCCTCCGCCCACGTGCCAGCAAGCAGATCCTGACACCACCTCTCTGATTTGTTATTTGATATTTGGTTCCTACCCCAGAGTCACACTGCTGCAGACACATGGCCACTCTGAAATGGCTGGTTTTAACTGTGGAGCTCGTTTCCAGCAGTAGCAGTGAAGGAAAGCAGTGGAAAAGGAGATGGAGAGGGATGAATGCCTCCAGCAGGTTCGGAGGTAAACCTGGGCTGATGATGGGTCTGGACAAGAGGAGGTAGAGGAGAATAAATGGCTTTGGCTTGTTTGGACGTAATCCCAAATTAATAGTTAAAATTTTATAAAATTAAACTAAGCCCTTGTGCTCAAACAGAGGGGCTACACTCTGGGTGTTATTGCGAGCTGGGTTTTATTGAGAGCAGTCCACCCAATCCAGCTGGACTGAACCAGCTTTTTTCCCCAGTAAATCTGCCCCCTACCTGCTGGCTCCCTGTGACATCCCAGGCCTCTCTGTGGCAGGAGAGGCTCCCACTGCTGCCGCAGGTCACGCTGTACAAAGCTCACCACTTGATCCCTGAGGTAACTTTATCCCCCTCTGTTTAATACCATTAAGCAAAACTACCTGCGTGGGGCCACCTGCGTAACCAGAGAACTTCCCCTGGCCACGTGCCAGGGTGTCTCCTTCCAGCCTGGACCCACTGGCAGGGCAGGAGGGGGACTGAATCAGGAACGAGCCAGGGCAGTGGGTTGCTCCAGCTGCTGGTGAGGTGAGAGCAGTCCCGCCTGCTCCAGGTCTGCAAAGGGCACCGATGACGCAGGGGGTTGTGCACCTCTCCCTGAATCCATGGAATGACTCCCTGAATCCAGGAATGACCCCCTGACCTGCCTGGCACTGTGGGGATGGGAGGGATGACTTTTCCAGCAGTCACTAGGACTTGATTTTAGTGGGCAGAGTCCACATGGAAGAGCCAGGTGATTCCTGCCCACGTGTCAGCGCTCAGGAGAGCGCCTGGCTGTGCCACCGTGCTCTTCTGCTGCCTCTCGCCACGGGCTTGGCAGCTCCTCCCTGAGCAGCCTGAAATGGATCCCTGCAGATGAGAGGCATTTCACTGCTTTCAGTTGGGAATAATAGAGATGAGAAAGCAGAGTATGATTGGGATGAGGCCCCATGCCTGAGCCCTGGTACTTGGTTTCCACAACACAGAAATGCCAAAGCCTGACAACTATAATCAACAGCAATATTGCTTCCTTCAAGATTTGGTCCAGTGCAAGGTAGAAGTCTTGTGGGAAGAATTTATTTTTAATTCTCCCACCATACCAAAATTATAGAGGTTTTAAAAACCACACCCCCCCCAAAAAAAGAGTTTAACATTTCCATACTTCTCTCTATTTCAAAGCACAGAATTAAAACTGTTACATGTTTGAAAAATGGAAACTCACTCAACTTGGAGCCCACCAGCTGGTTTCTACCCCAAGGTCTCAGAGAAGTTTTTAAAGGAGGATTAAACAACAACCTCTGCTTTGCAGATGGGGAAACAAATCAAATTTTGAATAAGCATGTAAAAATGAGTCAATCAAAGTTGGTAGCAACATTGGAAAAGCCATCCATGTCTCCTGACTTCTCCACAGGTTTGCTACCCAGTGACTAAACAAGCAAAATAGATTTCAAACCAATCATGAGATTTCATAAGAGAATGCAATAAACAGAGGTGACATGCCAATTAAAAAGATACTGAGTTGAACCCACCACAATGTGCAGTTAAAGCAATTAATTCCTTCCACGGAGAGAAAAAAATCGTTCTGAAGTCTCTGGCTTTGCAGGCAGATTCCTCCCCATGAGAAAAGGTGGGATGAGGGGCTTTTGCTCTGGCTGGTAGGACGGTCTGGGGAGCAGGAGATGCCAACAGTGCTACCCAAAGTTGCGTGGAGGAGGCTCAGTGGGCTAAAACACTGTGTCAAGGGTAGGTTTGAAGTTGGGGGAACTTTTATTCTTAATTTGCCTGGAAAAGTGTTATATGGAAAAGTGTTGTGTTCATATTCCAGTTGCAGCTTTTTAGCTGCAAGGAATTATTTTGACTTCCAGCAAAACAGAGAGCACATCACCTGTGGGGATGCGGAATTATAAAAAAAGAGGGGGAAAGCTCATGGTGATTGTTTGGGATAGACATCCACCTGTAACCAGGGTTTTCAAACTCAGCTTGTGTCTTCCTCACCTCACAGCATTTCTCTGTGTAGCTCAGGTGTCTTTAAAAAAGGTCCCCTGAATTGCAAGGAATGCTAGTGTGTATTTAAAAGTGATTTCTCACAAGCCACTGGAGGGCTTTTGGGGCAGGACTGGCTGTAAGGAAAGCTAAAGACTCCCAGCCATCATCTCCAGGAGCTCAGGTTTTGGTTATTCAGGTCCCTTACATGGAAACTGACTTTTCAGAAGTATTTCAGTCTTTAAATGTTTGGCATTGGCTGGCTGTTCCATAATTCAGGGCAGGTGTAGTTTACTGTGGCTTCACAGGAAACATCACTCAACACACACATCCCACAAGTTTGTAGTTGGCAGGCTGGTTTTTTTGTAAAAAACAAAGAGCAAGCCAAAACAATTCTACAGCACACACTTATATTTTTATTTACACCAGCTTGGCTTTTTTTCTTTAAACACATTTCTGCCTACAGCCATAATTGGATTTATTTGGCCTAGCAGCTCAGTGCCAATCACGTTTCCATGGAGAAAACAGTAGGTCCAGCTCATTCTCCCATGTACTCTTATCTCCAGCTCCCTTGGAGGCACTGCCTTGGTCACTGCTCAAGAAGCACCCTTGCACTCAAGACAGGAGTCCCAGGGAAACAATAATGAACACAGGAAAATAATCAGGAACATGGAGACACGGTGTGCTCACAGCATCCCAACAGCCTCAGATGTGGGTTGGAGACATCTCCTTTGCCTGCCCTGCCAGGAGCAGACAGACAGAGATCCAGGAAGCAGGGCATCCTACAGAGCCCAGGCCTCCCTAGCTCTGCTTGAAGCCCTCTTCAGTACCAGAAGGTACCCTCTGCCATAGAAAGTGCAGCCAGGGTTTCAAGGGCTTATGGGAGCTGATGTCAGGAAGTTTATTCTCCCTTCTCCTCAGTCTGGTCACTCTGTCTCTCCCCGCTGTAGGGACTAGTGGAAAATGCTCATTGCAACCTCCACACAAGTAACACATCACTTCAGACCTTCTTGGTGTTCACTTTCATGTGCAGCATCATATGAGTGAAGTTGCCCTTCGTCTTGGAGGTGGAACTGCCAGAAAACCATGGCCAGGCCCACACCCATCTTTCACACCTCATTGCTGATGAAACTGGGCTTTGGGAATCCACGTGGGACCAGCTGGCATCCTCAGCCTGGTCTGCTCTGCCCTGCCTCAGGAAGCTGCCCTTCTCTGACCTGAACCACCCCGTGCTCCTGAGTGGTACCCACAGATGGAGTGGGGCTGGCAAAAGCAAGGCAGCCTTCTTAGGGCTAAGGGTGGCTCCCAGCTGTGCGGTGGCTGTTGCCAGTGGCCTCCCTCCTCCCTCACCTCCCAGCTTCCTCAGGTTACCCTGGCAAAATTTCTTCAGGTACACCAATCTATAATCCATGGCTAGCCTAGGTATCCATTGAGAACTGCTTATACCCCACTACCGCCCATGTTAGGCAGTAACAAAGAGCTCTTCTAGGGAAGCCCAAGTGACTGTGGCATGGTGGGATGAAAAGCCACCCTCCTCCCTGTGTGACCGGGAGAGGCCGCAATCTGCTGGGAGATTTGCCCAAAGCTATGGTACAGCAGTGGTCCCAAAGTTTTGGGCATCCTGCACCCCACAGCCTCTCCTTCTGCTGGCAGCCACTGCTTCCCAAGCCACCTTTGCTGCCTGGCTGTGCAGCCGCTGCTACCCGTGCCAGGCAAAGGGTGTAATCAATGGTAAGCAGGCTGCATTTTAATTACCCTTTATATAATGCAAACGTGACTGCATTAATAATCCTTGCAAGCCATGCGACCGTCTTACACAACCTTTAATTACTCAGGGAGCTCAGCATTTTCCATTGTCGTACAATTTGCTTTATCTTCTATTATCTCACCGGGCTGCCAGGCCCTGCAACACAAAGGGAAACACTTTCTGCATTTCTTCCAAGCCAGGCATCTCAAAGCTGTGTACCTGCTCCAAGACAATCATGTTTCCTCCCCTTTATTTCCTCGGAGCACAAAGCCAGAACATCACCCAAACATGTCGTTATTAGTACATGCACAGGGTGGCCTCCCCTCCAAAAAATCCCCACCTTTGTGGTGAGAGGGTTATTCCCACACAACTATCTGTATTAAAACAATAAAAGATAAGAGTAATGAGTGCTTGACACATTGCATGAGGCCAGACCCAGCAGAGTGCTTAAGAAAGGGAGTAAAGCTCTTAAGCACATTTTCCCATTGACTGGAGCTTACCTTTTATTAAGCACTGAACACGAGCGTATGGGTGTTCACAGAAACGGGAATTAGGTTCTGACGTGACATCCTGGATCAACCAGATTTTTCCAGTGGCTTCAGCAGCAGTAGGAAAAATATTACTCATCAGCCTGTACCAGAAGCTGTCCTCATTCATGGCAATTGGCATGCTAAAAAGACCTTTGGGGCACAAGAACCAGAGTTCCTATGTCCTCTTGCACTTCATACCACCAATAGTACTCAGGTGCCTCTCAAGTTTCTTTGTTCTCCAGGCCCCTGAGGGTGAGACTTGCTCCATTTCATTCCCCCCATCCCCAATGCAAGTGACCATGGGTGACTGTGTCATCCTTTGCAAGTTGTTTCAACACATCAGAATTCCCTGGAGTCTGCTGTAAGCTGAGAAGTCTGCTGAGATATTGGATATAATAAACCAATAAAGAATATAAAAAATAACATAATAATAAAATAAGGCATCATGTTTTTGCAAAGCATTCAAGTGGGCATCAAAATCCGATGGATCATATTTATTTTGCAAATTCAGTGTTGAGAAGAATAAACAGGAAAAAACAAAAAATAGATGTTCTTTCCTCACATGGGGGTTCCTCTCAGTGCTGCCCAATCCATTGCTCAGGCTGCTGCTGCTGTGGATGTGGAGACCTCAAGCAAAACTGCCTGGAAGAGTATCTAAATTCTTGGATGCACTGAAAAAGGGACTTATCTTGAATTTCTTCCCTTAGAAGTCTCCTGCAACTGCTTTTTCACACATCTACCAGTGCCATTAAAAAAAGGTCCCAGCTGGCAAAATGGTTCTAGAACAACTAAAATACTACTTCTCTGGGCCTGAGTCTGACACTGGTTTGCATTGGCACCAGATTTAACCAACACCATGCTGAAGTGTATCTGCAGAACTGCAACCAGAATAGAGGCTATAAATTAATAAATATTAAGAGACTAAAAATTTGGTATTTAAAGCATTTGTGGATGTTTCCCACCACCCTACCCTCGAAGCTTTTATGTACAATTAGTTCTCCTAAGGTCCCTATTGGGGATCATTTCATTAAATAATAGCTCAATGCTGAGTTACAGAATGGAGTCTATAAAATATTATAAGGCATGTTAAATTATGTGTGAAGCTTAGCTAGGTCAGCTGGGGAATAGGGATTTCTATTGTCTGGAAGGTCACACATCTGTCTCCAAGGGACATGACAACAAGCACAGATATGCAGGAGCTACCCCACTGGCTCAGGCTGTCAGTCCTTTTCCTGCTGTACCTGCTCCTGTTCTCTTTCAAGGATGCAGAGAAGGAAACTCACTGCACAGCCCTCATGCCTGGCATGAGCAAGAAAGTCAGATCTGGTGAGCTCTGCCTTCTCCTTGAATTAGCTTTAGGCATGAAAATGGTTTCCTGCTGTCATTAGCTTTTCCTGATACAGTAATTAATGTGCCTTCCTGCAGGAGTACCAATTGAAAGGTAAAGCTATTGCCTAGAGAGAGCTGGGCTTCCAAGGAAGTGCTAATTAGTCCTGATTTTGAGAAACCTGGTTAAAGCAAGTGAGCAGGTGTTGCTAGAAATTGGAAATAATCTGTACAAACATGTCCTTTCCTATGTGACAGCAGAGCTAATTACACCTCCTTGGTCACCACTCTGTTTTACCAAATATCTCTTTGTCAAAAGTGTATTCCTGCTGCCTGGCACTGGCTTCCAGAACAAACACTTTAGCACTTGGTGTCAGGGGTGAATTAACTCCTTCTCCCATCATGGCTTGAGAGGAAGGATGTTGCCATCAACCCTACTTACTCCAAGGACAGGGAAAACCTCTCCCATCTCCTTTCAGGCATGTGAGGCACCGTGCAGGGCACCCTGCCCTGTGCCTCGCTGTCCCACTGCCAGCCAGTTTCAGGGTCACCTTGCTCAGTGTCAGCGTAGGAAGGGCTTAGGGATGGTTACGTGCTCCATCCCACTGCCGTGGCGTGCGATCAAAGCTCCACAACCTCCTGGGAAACCGGAATGTTCCCTGGGGAAAGGTGGTGATTGACATGCCGAGGAGGGATGGTGCCGTGGCAGCAGCAGGAGCAATGAGGAAGCCCATTAGTGTTTGTATAAGATGTGATGTGTGCAGGCTGTCTCAGACACAATGGTCTCCTTGCATCGCTTCGTCTAGGGCTGGGGGGAGGTGCCCATGCACATCTGCAAAGCTGGATCTGAGGAAAATGGGAAGCAATCACTCGGCACAAGCCAGCACAGGAGGGAAGCAGCCAGCTGCGGGTTGATTTCAACAAGAATTTCCTCAGCACCCTCCCAAACCAGAGGTGTCTCCGCGCTGTTTCGCAAGCGTCACGCAATCTTAACTCCTGGTTTGCACCACTTCCATAGGAAGAGACGGGCCAGGCCCAGTCTGCACGGACACAGAGACACCTCTGAGTCACTGTGGAACCTGGGAGACCCTCCCAGCCCCCTGAGCCTTGGTTTGCTTGGATGCATGGATGTGTTGGCAATGCCTGGGAAGCCAGAACTGTTGGAGGCAAGGCGCACTAACACCACGGCTATGTTTGGGAGCAAAAGCCCGTTTGTAGGGTGCCTGCTGGGGCAGTGAGGTGTGTGCTCGTCCTGCAGGCAGAGGATGCTGGTGTGCCTAGCAGAGGCTCTGCCATGGCCACGGGGCTCCAGCTCCAGGATGAGGATGCACCTGCAGCCCAGGATTCCCTCCTGCCATGAGACACCCTGGCCATACCACCTGGTAGATCTAGGATAATAAATGAGGATGGATGCAATACTGAGGTTGTGATAAATGAGCTGAGTGCAGAATATACTCCTGACAGCTGGCCTGGGACCTTTCAGCACAAAGGTGAAACACAAGCCCAGGCAGACCTGGTACCGAATAGGTCCAAGGAATGGTGGCTAATTCTCAATATATTGCAGGAAAATGTGAGTTTTGCCTCCCTTGTAGCTGCAGCCGCAATGCTGGCTGAGCAGGGCAGAGCCCTCAGTAAAACACCACACACATCAGCCAGCTCAGGCAGCTTTACAGAAAGCCCTTTCTCTACAGGCAGAACCTGTTCAGCATCCACTGCTGAGCCACCTTTTTAGCAGCAGCAGCACTTTCCCCAGCCCTGGGCACTTACAGGCAGCCTGCATGAATGGGAGCTGAGCCTGGGGGATGGCAGCACAGCCGTGGTGGGAGCAGCAGCGGGATAGCCCCTTTCCAATGGGAGCAGAAGGGGTGTGAGGGGTGTGCTCCTCAGCAGCACAGCTGCCCCTGCAGTTGCTCCCAGCACTCCTTATCCCAGCAGCTGAGCATGGCCTGGCTGGACACAGGGGGAAGGCAGGGACAGACACACTTTGTACAGCTGATTCCAGACATACTGCCCTACACATGTACCCCGAAAAGAGGACCTGTTAGGGCCCAACTCATCAGAGCTGGGATCACAGTGGGGATGAAGTGGCAAAATCATGGTGGGAGCTGGCATTTAAGGCACAGGAGTGAATTGCATATTCCTATGGAAATGTTTGGGTCCTATTTTCCTCCCCTGCCCACCGTTAACTGCTGCAGAGGTCCAGGAGGAATGTACATTATTGCTTGCAGAAGATGACGAACAGGGCAGTGTCCTTCTCCACCCACAGGAGAAGCCACTTTCATACTCATTTTTTCCTAAAGCCACTGCTGACTCTTGACTCTGCACCCACTTGGAGCTATAAATTTGCTTATCAGAGGGACTGGCACGGCCCTGAAATGATAAGGTCGATTGCTGGTTCTGTTAACACACATAAGGCAGAATGATGGTGATGATCCCATCCTGAGATGAGGAGAAGAGATACAGAAGTATTTCCCCACTGAAGTCTTAGTCAAAACAGGAGATAATGCTCCACTGCTTCATTGTCTCCCTTTCCAATGAGGGATGTCCCTGTACTTGATTCCACAGAGATGGGATGCAAGTGTCTTAGCAGAAAGGTCTCCCTCTCTCAGCTGGCTTGTGTCCTGGAGAAATGTCCTTCCCTCAGTCTCGGTAGGTCGAGTTAGTTTGATCTTTTCTTGTGGAACACACTTCCTTAGTCCAATGTCTGCCTTGCCCATAACATCACTATAATGCTGACTCATGTCAAAATAACATTCAAGTATTATGCAGGAGGCTTAGAAATGTCCTTCCTGAGACCTGGGAGCTGGCTCCAGTCTGAAGATGGCTGCAGTTCAGGCCTCTTCCAGCATTGATGCTGACTTTAAAAATAAATCTTGTTGGTTAAAATAACAGCATACCTTGGATACTCCTTCCAGTTTGTGAGCCACCTAGGTCAAAGCTGCTAAAGCCAGACGTGGGATCATTTTGTTTGAGTGAAAGCTGAATTTCGTCATTCAGATGACATCTGACAAGGAGGTTTTAAGCAAGTACCGATTTCATAGAGCTTCTAACAAGCTGCCTCCACTGGCAGGTGCTTTAAAGTCCAGCACAAGGAGTAGTCACCATGTATGACTCACTCCAGCCCCAAAGCCCTACTTTATCCACAGGTGACATACCAGCTCTTGCAGTGATGGAGAAATGCTGCTGCCAGGGTGACTCTCTGAGCGTCCTGCCTTTGTAGCGTGGGACAGGGACGGGGAATATAAAACCGAATTAGCTCCGCTTAAGAGATGATGAGCACAGTATGGGTTCAGCAAAGCTTATGAAAAGTGTGGTTCCGTGCAAATCCATGGCTGTAGCTGCTGCTGGTGTGTGTGTGGACGATTCTGTGGGAAGCTTTCTGCTTACCAGCTCCTCTGCCCCTTAATCCTACAGCATCTCCTGCTTGCTGCATGGCTGTGGGTTTTGCTGGCCCTCAGAGAAGAAGGAGGGTCCAGACTGGACTGCATTTGGGACTGACAAAGGAGAACACCAAGGAGCAAATCCATTACCTGTTGTGATTTCAGAGACAGATAAAATAAAAGCCCACCCCTCCCTTGCTCCAACAAGGAGGCAGCTGAGAATTGTGCTTTTCTCCTGCAAACAAAGCCTCTTTCCTCTGCCATCTGATGCTGCTTCAGTTTGCAAAGAAAAGCTGCTAATGTGCTCACCCGTTGACAGAGCAGACTTGAAGAATAGTTTATGGCACCTACTGTACTCTCAGCTCAGAGATGTAAAACAATTTTCACTGTAGCTGCTGTGCAGGGCTTGGCTAGTACAGCCATGTCCAGAAATATCCAGCAAGAAGAAAAAAAAAAAAAAGAGGCTATTAAAAACACTCACACACAAGCCAGGAAACATCTTATTATAGATCCTGGTTTGAAGAAGGGAAATTAAAAACCCATACCCACACTCAGCATATGCCCAGCTATATTTGTCTGATCCATTTATTATCTTAGCCAATGCAATTTCAGTGTTGCACTACTCCAGCCTTTCACGCTAAAAAAAACAACAACAGCCCAACTCACAAGATGCCATCGCTGGTTTACAGCTGTGGCCTATCCTGTTTCTCTGAACATTTGCTGATTTGGCATCGGCACAATGCGGAGGGAAGCGGAAGGTGGGGGTTGAGATCTGCCTGGAAGATGTGGAGCACAGTAAAGCCAGCTCTTCCTGTATTTATGGAAGTGCCCCGTCGGAAATGCAGCAATTTGTTTGTGCGCTGATCTTTAAAATTGTGGTGGAGAAGGCATCACTGTGACTGGGATCCTTCACTAAAGATGTACCCTGTGCATGCATTTCCCAGGCCGTGGAATTGCAAATCCAAGCTCTGGCAAGGGCACGGCATGCACACAGAGTTAAATATGCAATGGAAAACATTACAGCTCGGTTAGTTATTGCTCCCATAGTGCAAAGACTGGAAATCGATGCTGCAAGTACTTTATGAAGCAGTAGGAAGCTCCTGGCTCTGGAATAAAGCACTGTGCATGTTCATGGGTTATAGGGGAAGAAATACAGCCATGCTGTAGGCTGAGGTTCTCCAAAGCCACCTGCGGGTGTAGCCATGCCAAAATCACTGTGAGCCCTCTGCCTCCACGGGAGAGGCACTACGGGATGCTCCACAGCGTTCCAGTGCAACGGTGCTGTGCCCATGCCCCTAATGCAGGTTTGCACCAACTCCTCCTCCACAGAACAGACACCAAAATATCACCAATTCAACATGAGCTCAAGTGCTCTGTTGGCTGAAAGAGCCAAAATAGTTTGGGTGGCAAATTCTGCGTCCTTGATGCAGCAAACTTATACCGGGATCTGCAACGCTCGCTTTTATTAATAGCCTAGATGTCCTGAGCGTTCTTCTTTTTCAGTTCTCACGAGTTATTTTCACTATACAGCCTCCCATGATCACCCAACTTTGGGAGCTCATTGGACCAACTCGTGGGATAAATCCCCACAGATGGAAAAAACCCAACTCAACGCACACCCAGAGAAACAAGAGTGTTTCTATAAAAAGTTAGGAACATGTGCGTGATATTGTGGGTACAAACAAGACTCGACACGTGTCTCTTTGCCTTTCCTCTGCTGAAAAAGGCTCATTTTGGTTCATGGGTCTTTAAAAGGAGATGCTGGTCATGCATCATGTGCCACTTTTGGTGGTACCTGTCCCCTGAGTAGCCCCCAAGTGCTCAAGGCACTACTCAACAAGGGTAAGGGAATTACATTTCCATGCTAGCTCTCCTGTTTGTAAAGCAGTGCTAGGCATCAGATCTGCCTCTGACTTGCTTTTGCATGAAAACCTGCCCTCTTTTAATACTTTGAACATCCTAGGAAAGACTATTGTGCAGGGACAGAAAGTCCTCACAGACACAATGAGTGCCAGATGGGTGGAGAAAAGCCTTTGGGGCAAATGCTTCCCTTAATTCCCACAGCCTGTCCAGGCAGAGATGTCAGGTTGTACAGATACAGCAGTGATGTGAAACACCTACAGCAACATCTTGGTCCTGTAAAAATCAATAGCAAAACCCTCCTGAACCCTGGACTGATGCCAGGCCATGAAACAATGAATTGTGCAGAAAAAGCCAGAGTCGGAGAAAAGCTACCAGGAGAAAAGGAATCAGTGCTCAGCAGGAGCTTTCAAAGGCCTTTAGGATTTGTTTCCTCCAACAATGAGGTATCAAGGGAGCTTGCAGGATGGATTTAAGCCACTACAATGGGACTTGGAGAAATCAAGATCTCCATGCAGGTCCAACACGGACTACTGAGGGTACAGCAAAACGTGCAGGGAGGTCTCTGGGGATTTTAACTCCTTAACTCACTGCAGGTAGCACTGCACAACCACCAAATGCATGACTGTAGACCATTTCCCCCTCCCACATTCAGGTCCTGTTCTGGATCATGATCACTCACTGAATGGGAATTCTGGATTTTGTTTTATGCCCCTCCACGTGTCTTTTTATTGTGCCATACTCAGGCTCCGAATAGAAGTGAAAACACTTCTATTCATATTCTCAGGGGTTTTGTTTGATCTTTGTCTGTATATTAACAGGATGAGCACTAACAGCACAGGAAGACATTCTTCTTGCCTCCAACTCAGGTATTTGGACACAGACTTACCAGCTGCCAAAGTCTTACTCAGTCCCTGGCTTGGACTTGCTTAAAGCATATAAAATCTTCTGGGGATTTCTCTGTAAAATCCATATGAGCATATGCAAACTACTTTCCTGCCCTCCAAGGTTTGACACAGCATAACCCAGAGGTACTGGGCTGGCAAAGAGACCAAGTACCAACATATTTCATAATTCCCAGCAGTATGAATATTAGAGCTACTCTAGAAAAAGCTAGCCAGATTTTTAACTGGGGAAAAACACTGCATTTTCACTCCCTCTATTTTTGGAATAGTCTGAATATCTCTAAATAAAAGAATAAAAAAATTAGCTGGAGGTAGAATCTGCCAAGGTGAGATATGTCAGGTTGAGGCCAAGGCAAATGGGAAGCAAGTGATGGTCTCTGCATAGATCACAGCTCAGCCCTGCTGTAGGAGAAATAAGGAGCCCCTGCCAGCACCTCCAAAGCTGCAGTGTATCCTGCCACCACAGCTGAGACACGGGGAAGGGCCCCCCCATTTCGGTGTCAGCACTGAGCCTGTGGGCAAGCAGTACACCTGATGTGATGTCATCAAGAAAAGTAGTGCAGAAAGCAGATCTGTCTGCTGCCCAAGCTGCCAGACTGTGCTTTCCCCCAACATACACACCCAGAGACCCTCTCTGCATCCGACATGTGATGTGTGTATGTGCCTCTGCGAGAGTGACAGAGGGACCTGGCCTACAACAGCACCCAAAGCTGATGCTGAAAAGACAAGGGCTGAAAAGACAAGGAGCTGGAAGATATTTTCTTCATGGCCACTAATAATATGGATATTATAGCGCCACCCCTCCACATAGCTAAGATAAAAATAACATTTCTATAAATGCACCACTGTATTCTGACGTCGCACAAGACTCCCAATGAAATCACTCCAAGCATTAGAAAACAACTTACTATTTATCTCAATAAAGCAAGCTCGTCTCTCGTTTTTCCTTGTCCCTTCCCAGTAAGGCCCTAAAGCCCCTGGAGGATGACTATTTTGATAAATTGCATAACAAATCACGTTTCAGGGCTGTACATTTCCATCACAGACTATGGATGCAGCGTATGGCCACCTGTTTACATGAGCTATTTTGGGACACGGTGGACAACCCTGGCTTTCTCAGAATCCATCAGCAGTCAGTGTTTGTTCCCAAGCATACACACGTACACCCACCACTGCACGTCTCTCATTGACCCAACGTTCCCACATATCCCCCCAAACATTTCCCTTCACACCAGCGGATAACCAGGAAGATGTTCCACTTGAGAAGGTCTGGTAGCAAAAGGAAAGAATTCAACTCCTCCCCATGGTGGGCTTCCAGCTTTGATCTCCTGGATAACCACTGCATCTGGTGACTATCTGTGGTTAAAAATGGCTTCCTAGGAAAAAATTCTTAGGCTCAGCATGGGGAGGTCAGTTATTTTTAACCAAAACCCATTCCACCTTGGTGCCTCAGGAAAACAAGCACGTTCAGCAGAACTGGTCCTTCAGAGCCAAAGAGTGCTATCACCACGTAATGTTGCTTTTGGCAAACAAACCAGTATCACCTACTTGCCCAGGCTCATCCACTTACAGCATGGCTGCCAAGGGAAAACAGGATGAAGAAAGGATGACACATTACTAATCTCTAACCACACTTGTTCAAAGTGCAAATGGAAAGAATGAGCACCCTTGACACCACACTCCCCTGTTTATCACTGGAATAACTGGAGCCCGGGATGTGACCGGGCAACTTTCCCCTGAGCATGAGTATGCCTCTGTCCTAAGGAGAGGGTCAAAGGGTGAACTGTGACTCCAAACCTCTTCAGCTCCAGAGCTTCTGAACTGGAATCTCACTTCTGAGAAGTCATCCACAGCAGTGGCAGGGATACAGTGACACTGAAACTGGGCGATGTCAGACCAACAACTCACACTGCAAGGCAATGGCAAGCAAGGGCTCAGTATCTCAGCTGTTCAAGAAACCCTAACAAAGCAAAACCAGGAACCCATAGAATGGAAACCCTTCCCACGCCCTTTCTTCATCCTGCCCATTTCCCATGGGCAAATAGGAAAGAAGGGGAAGAACTGCCCCATCTGCATTTCTCTGCCCTGGTCAATGCCCTGCCTCATCCTTGGGACCGTGGAGCTGGGAAGTTGCTGTGCATCTGCTGTCACACGTCCCGTGCAGTGTAAGGCTGCACATCGTGGCTCTGCAGCGCCGGGATGCGCGCCCGCGCTGAGTCACGGCCGCGCCGTGACTGACAGCCCCCTGCTCCAGGAGCCTCCCAGGGCCCCAGCGGGGACAGCTTTGCAAGCAAGGATGTTATGTAAGTGGATAGCTATTTTTGTCCAAAGTTTGGGTCTGTACTCTGCGAGACTAAAAATACCCTCACACAAAGCTAAAGAACGTGTTTCTCCGTGCCCCTGCTCCCGTCATCCTCTGCCCGGTGGTGGCATCTTGTTCTACGTAAACTGCAAAGTGCAAAGCTTCTCCTTTGTAACCTGCCTCCTCCTCTGCTTTCATCATCTCCTAAACCCAGAGTCCAGCACTCCAAGCTCAACAAGGAGTTCTGCCATACTTTTCTTGCTGGACAGGAGGTGGTCAAGGGCCTGGGAGCAGAAGCCACGACGAATCAGGTGTAGCTCAGACACAAACTAAACCTTTTATTCTGCCCCATGAAACTTTTTAAACGAAATAAATCAGACCTGCCATAATTTTGATGCTTTGAAAAAAATCCCACTGAACTTCTAGGAGATTGTCTATTGTTAGTTGAAGACTTCAGACAGTTAAATGATACTTGCTAATTCTGGTGCTATCCCTAGGCCCAGACATCTGTCCCTGCTGGCAGGTCTAATGAGGACTTTGGTCTGCTCAAGAAACAGTTATTCATCATCAGATCTCTTTGCCCCTTATGTAAATGTTCTGCTTCATGTCAGAAGAAAGGGGAGGAAAAAAAGTCTATAAATAAAAAGTCAGCAGCTATTTTTGGAAAAGAATTTTCTTCCTGGTGTATGTGTCTGTGTGTGTGTGTAAACAATTGTCTTCTGCATTTTTGTCAGCTTATCTTATCTCTTAAACAAATACCAAAGGGCTTTTTTCGTTTTATTTTTATCTCTTTTTTTTTATGGCCTGGTTGTCTTTATCAGTCCCTCTAAACGACTCCCTCTGGGGTCAGGTTCTCCAAGCACCACCACAGGCCCACGTGGTGCCCACTGTGGTAACTGAGCTGCAGCTGATGCTCAAGGCAAAGTCTGGCCCTTGGAGTGTCCTCAGCAAGGCTTGTAAATACATCACCCCCTACAGCCTTCTACCTATATATTTATACCTGCTCATTGCAGATACAACTTCACCCACACCTGTGCTAAGGGGGTGCACCCGGGACTGGTTTTTGGCTGCAGGGAACAGCTCCCTGCACCAGAGCCCCTGCCCATCAGCACCCCCTGAAGCACGACACTGCCACTGCCTCAGAGAAGGCTCTTTCCAAAATGAACAGGTGGGGAGGGACATCGCTTAGGTGTCCCCAGAGCAAGCAGGAATAGCCTGCCCTGGGCTCGCAGGAGCAGGCAGGGCTGAAGGGATTTCAAAGGAAATTAGGTGGCTGCCATTCAGATGGATGGGTTTGGCGAGGAGAACAGGCAAGATATATATAAAGTGAAAAGCAACTTTAGGAGAAGAAATGAGCTGCTAACAGCAATGGAAAAGCACTCCAGAAGACACAGCAACCTTATGTGTGCTGATAAGAGATAGTGTTGAGTGGAACATCACATTCCTGGACCATTCATAGCTCTCCTTCCTACGAAAGCAACAAGCTCTGGGGGTTGATAACACAGGAATGTCAATGCAGAGCTAAAAAAAACCAACCCTCACGTGTGCTGCTTTAAATATTCCCAGGTACTTGGAGCTTGTTCTCAAAGCACCTTATTTGAAGTCTGAGAGAGGGTGATAACTGCTCACCAGCTGGGAGGAAGGCAGGCACAGGCAAGGAGGCTTGAAATGCTGTGCTGGCCTTGCTGCATATGAAATCATCTCACCAGCAGCAAAGAGAGAACCCGTACAGGACAGAAGGAACAGAATTACCCAAATGCTGGAGTTGCCAAAACAATAGCAAACATGTTGGGGGTTAAAAAGTCATTGTCCTTGTCCCCAACCTCTCACTGCCAGCATCAGAGATACAAGCTTGTGTAGACCTCAGATCCAACAAGAGATGCCACTTCCTGCAAGGAATCATGAAATAAACAGTAACTTTTAAACTACTCAGCTGAATTTCCATCCCATTGAACTCAGAGTTCTGTCTCTGCACTAAGAAGGGCCAGAAATTAAGTGCTTATATGTGGCAGAGGGGACACTTCAGTCCAACCCAATGTCCCAATCAAACCCAGTACTTGATCAAAACCTGTCAGCTCATCCTTCTTGCAATGCAAGAACTCTGTGTTTCCTTGATCCAGTCACCCAAAGACTCTTGAAGGTGTTATGCTGAGTACTGCTCACCCAAAGCCCTGACTCCCTTGCTCTCAGAGCTTCACACACTCCTTCAAAGGCCGGAAAAACAAAACAGAGAACAGGACTGAAAATAGTTGGTTTTCCTCCCTTCTCTAGCTTTATGCTTTGAGCTGTCATGGGAAGGTTTTCAGGGTGGGTTCCTGTGTGTCCAGGCTCCTAGCCCAACACCTCCATGCCCTGATCTTAAGTGGCAAATGCCCATGCTACAAGTGCAGTCACACAGGGGCCACATGTGCTACATACCTCTGAAAATAATCAGGCCAAACAAGTTTCAGTTTTATCAGTTAGAAACTGTGATTCCCAAAACCTCTTCCTCAGATGTCTGAATACAATCCTTTGCCTGAATCAGCTTTCCTTGCTCAGCATCACCTACTACACTGGGAGGCAGAGAAATGATCACAGCTTTTTGCTCTCCATGGTGGCAGAAGATGTTCCAGAGAGGCCACTGCCACCTGGCTCCTCTGGTTAATCCCTGTTGTCAGTGCCACAGGATGCTGTTAGCAGGGCTCCTTCGGCACACCATGCAGGAAACTCAGGGCTGCTTCCAGCCAGAGCTGGCTCTGGAAACGAGTGCCTGTGCTCACTCTGCTGCAGGCACCAAGCTCTCCATGCACCAGCTTGGTGGGAAAGGAAATATCAGAAATCAAACAAAAAACTCCTCCCCCAGTTTCCAGGGCTGCATTGTGAGTGTACATCCACATGATCTGGCCAAACCCAGAACTGAGGTGTCTCAGCTTCTGTGGGGGTTAAGGCCAAAGGTTGGATTCAGCTCACACACTGAAGTCAGGGTGGTTTTGTGCATGCAAGCTAGACTGGAACTTCAGTCTGGTGGTTTGAGGAGGGTGGAATAACTTAGCTTTGATTTAAAATGGAAAGAGAAACAAAATAAAATGGTGCCATTCCTTTGCAAATCTCAAGGTCTCTAGGAACCCTGCTGCAGTGAGCTGCCTTCTCCAGTTGACAGGGCACTAGAGATGGTTTCCAACAGTTAGCTGGTCTTGTGGGGCATGAGAACTTCCTATTCTGTTGGATATTTGGTTCATCTATCTCCTAGGGTTCCCTCTCCCTCCAAAGATTTTCCACAAGGGTGAAGCCAAAGCTTTAAACTTTGTGTGATATCAAACCAGCTTTTCTGTACTCACTCACCTTACAAGCCCAGTTTGGATTTCTGCTCTGAGCTCTTTTTGGGTAGGGACTTCCTACCCCTGTTTACTCATCTGAAGCAGCTCCAGGCAGCCGAGTGTCTCACAGCCACCCACTCAGCCTGACAGAACAAGCATATTTCATCCCATTTTCAGTGGTGTTTGCTGGATTTCCTCTGCTGCTAAAGCAAACCAAGTTCCATCTCACCCAAGCAGAATTATGGCAATATGGAGAAGAAAAACAGGAGAGACAGAGTGGACTTTCAGGCAGGGGAAAGGTTTCCAGCAAGAAAGCATGGCAATGGTGATGCAGCACCCAGCCAAACACTGCCTGCTCCCTCTGGCCACCCCAGGACCCACTCTGTGGCTTCAGCCAGAGCCACCCCAAACTATCATGATGGTTTCACCCCACCATCATCTATCCACACTCTGCCACTAGCTAAGATGATAGATATCTCTCACCACCTCGATTTTCTCCTGTTCATTAACTGCATCACTTGTTTCAATCCCTGCCTGAAGTCACAGTGGGTTCTTGAGGGGGTGCTGGGCAGGCAGGGAGGGTCTGGCAGGCTGGACAGGCTCCACCCAATGCATTACCACTCATATCATTGCCTTGGTGTCACAAGTGGCAGAGAATGTGGAACCTACATTTGCCCTAATGCTTTCCCAGGCAGTGCAATCCCTTCTAATATGGGTTTTGTTGTTCCTGGCTCACACCCCTGCAGGGGACTTGCAGCAGTGCCAGCATATCCATATGGAAGTGTCACATTTCAGCCTGCCAGTGGCACCCACTTCCTACTTCTTGGTGCCAGCAAAAGGTCTTTAACAAAAGGCATGCTTGTCACCCATGGCCAGCACTCAGTGTCACCCAGGAGCTGCCCCATCACCAGCTGGGACCATCCAGGTGCTGACAGAACAGTTCCAGTGAGCTGGGAAGGCCAAGCCAAGGAGTGACTGAACAATGGTGTCCCACAGTGTGGAAACCATGCCTCGGGTAATCTTGGGAGTGAACAACCCCAACCTGTTCTTCTCCTGCCTGACTCTGCAGAGAGGGAGGAGGCTTGAGTTCCCCCCTGCACCTTTCTTGGCAGCAACATCTTTACTTAAGCTGAATTCAAGGAGGCCAGTTAGACCACAGAGTGGGATGAGACCATGTCTTCACCACACAACTTCATGCACCAAAGCAGCCTTCAAATACTAACTCAGACGTTTTGTTCCCAGTCCAGAAGGAAACCAGATGCCAATATCTTCAGACTCCATTATAAACTCCTTTCCCATCTGGCCTCCTCTTCTGAGGACTTCAGAGAAGGACTGAAATAATTGGGTGGTTTTCTGAAGCTTCCTGGTTGCAGTTCTCCTGGTAATGGTAATAGTTTAGTGGCCTCAAGGTGTACAAATACACCTTGAGAAGTTCTCCCAAGTAATTTCTTTAGGTAATGAATGGTAGTCTTTGTGTTTTCTTCTGTTGCAGCTTCAGATGACACCTGAATTAGCAACTAAAATTAAGAAGAATGAAAGAGGATTCCTAGTAGCTGGGGTGCCACTTACACTATGGACACAGCTGAGCTGGCTGACTGGCAGGTGAATTACTGCAGAATTAGTTTTAGTGTCCCATCTCTGTTCTATGCTGTGACAGCAACCTTTCAGAAGGTGGAGTCAAGCTTTGACACACAAAGTCCATCTCCACTCAGACAACCCTCAAAGAGCAATAAAAATCTTGATCCAAAAATATCCTTCATAATCTTTAGGAACAAAAGGAAAATCAGTTTTCAAAAGGTGGGGTGTTTTTTAGATTTTGGTTTTGCTGGTTTTGGTGGTGGGGGGTAGGGTTGTAACAAGGTACAATACAGAAAAGCAAGGGAATATTTCAGAGCCTCATTTCCTGTTATTCATATACTGTAAACTGTCTTCAGCACAAAGGGCTGAATATTCCCAAAAGCTAAATGAAAAAAAAAAATTCTTCCATGATTCCATATTTATCTTTTGTATTTTATATCTAAATCTACATTCTCCTCAGACAGACAGACTCCTTCATACCTGCACACAGGTTTATCTTCACACATCCACACTGCAGCCTATCCAGTTCCCATTTAGAGCAACATGTTGTACTTCCAGCTCGGCAGAAAACCCGGCAGCAGAGGCAGGATTTTCTCCAGACCTGCTGTGCTGACCTGACCAGGACAGGGGGTGCAGGGAATTGTTGCAGCCCAAATTGCCAAAAGCACCACGGCAGTGCCAAGCCTGAGCCTCACCCCAGGCTGCAGTCAGGGATCCCTAATCAGCCTGGTTGTGGCCATAGGCATCCCTTTCACACTTTTCTTTGCAGATATTTCGGGGCAGGGATTGTTGCCTATTCAGGTAAAGGTTTCCAATGAATTCTTTTCAGGCCACTCCTTTTTTCTTACTTAATCCCTGGTTTTCCTTCTCGCTTATTTCAGAGCCCATCCCTGCTGCTGGGCCCGAGTAAAAACCCTCAGGTGGCACAGAAGCATTAGGACATTTCCCCTTTCCAGCCCTCATGAGCGCTCAGAGGCAGAAAACACTGCCAGGCAGCATCTCTGCAGAGCCCCATCCCTCTTGCCCCAGCACCCCCAGCCTGGAGAAGGCAGCTGGCTGAGCTGCCACTTCCCTCTCTCCCAGCCCAAGTGACCTTAGTGTGAAGAAATGTTTTCCTGGTATTCAGCCTACATTTCCCCTTGCCCAGTTTATCCCATTGTTTCTACTTAACCCTTCCTCAACAGCCTCATCACCCTGAGAAGCTCTGACTGTATTTAGCTGCCAGACACATTTCTGATATTGGGTAATCATTACTGATTTTGGGTAATCATAATCAGTAATTCAGGTTAGCAACATATGTGGCACTCCTAAAGACAGGCAAGTGCTCCTATGCCATTCACATGTCCCTTATTTCAGGTCTTGGATTACCCAGTGACTTTTTGTTGGAAATCATCAACAAGAAATGTAACATCAGTGGATCAGACCTAAGGAGAGAGCCACTTGCCCACAAGGAACATCCCCTTGGAGCTTTCAGCAGGATTTCTTTCTGCATGGTTCGTTTGCCCCACACCTGCTCCTTCTCACATGCAATATTCCCCACTGGAGGTGTACACAAAAAGACACCAGCACAGCTCCTGTGTCAGACACAGCAGGGCCACAAGAGCTGAGATGGGGACAGTGGAAGCAGAAGAGGTGTGTTTGGAGCTTGCAGTTCCGAGGTGGATCCCTGAAAACCCTTCTCCTGGGAATAGAGGTTATTGCAGCTGGTGTGGGGCAGTCCCTCTGAAGCCACAGACACAAAAAGCATGGCTGTAACCCTTTAAAGACACAGAATAATCCTTTAAGATGTAATTAATTTATCTGAAGAGTACTAACAGAGAAGGTACTGGGATGTTACAAAGCACCTTCATGCGGTGTCTGACTACTGCAACCTGCAAAATCAAAACTTGTTAATAGCAAACTTCCTGGAAATCAGTTTGAGCTTTCTCACGTTTTCTGTGAATTTCCATTACTCCCTCCAAACACAAAACATTTCCTCAAAAATCCCCTAGATGCATGCAGATTAACAGAGGAATGTTACACAACCTCTTCTGTGGAAACCACTTAAGTACAGGAGCATCACTTTGTAAAGGCCAGAAGTCCCTCTGCCTTGTGAACCTTTTTAACCCTTTAATGCTTGCCACACTCTCCAGAGAGCACTTCAGGTCCATAGCCTTAATGTGAGCTATTACCTTTACACTGCCAGATCTCCCCCAGGTTTCCTTCCCAGGGATTCACTGCCTCTCAGCCATTTGAACTTCAGCCCCAGGAACTTTCTCCTTGGTCCCAACACTTCTCTTTACCACCGAATCAACCACAACCACAAGCAGAGCATTTCTCCAGCAAAACACCGTCCAAATTTGGCCAGTGAAAAGTTTTCACCTTTGCACAAACTTGTGGATTAATTAGCAGATTTTCAGGACTTGAGGATGCTCAAAGCATTATTAAAGGGTTAATGCCGAGACTGTTTTCAGACAGTGAAAGGTCTGGCTACAACTTCCCTTTGTTTCCCTCTTCCTCCTCCCTTTCCACCTTCCCTCCTGCTGCTTCTTTTATGGATAAGTCTTTACTGTGGCTCAAAAAAAAAAAAAAAAAAAAAATAAAAAAAAAAAAAAGAGAGAGAGAGAGAGAAAGCCTGTTGAGGGCCTTGTTTTCCCCTGACTGCTTGGGGCCATCAGAGATCCAGTCAGAGGGTGGCTTTTGTAATAAGGAAAGCTTCTTCCAGGCAGAGGAAGACACTGCCTGGGGCTTCTATATTCACAGCCTTTCTATTTCTGGCTCTCCCTTTTCACAGGGCTTTGTTTGCTAAACCCTGCTCTCCCCCACAGGACATTAGTGAGCATACTTACCCCAGAAAAAGAACAAACAGAAAAGCCCCCAACGACTCTGGCACAGCCCACCCCAGAGATAAGGGGCTTTGCATCTTACCGCTCTGCCTTTTCTACTTCCAGGAGACTAATTAATAGGAATGCCTTAACGGCTTAAATCCTGCTCTATGGATTTCAATTTGCCTCCTGAGGTAGAAAGTAAGAAGCAATCCTATTTTCAATACAGACAGGGGTAGACTATGCAGACACCGAGCCCAAAGCAATGCAAGAAAGGTCACTGCAATAATGCGATGCTCAGAAAGCCCCACGCAGCTCTGGGAAGCTGGCATCAGATGTTAAGGCAAACCAAAGGGCCCCAACTCTCTCTCTGATCGCTGACAGAAGGAATTCTGCCCATGACATCGGCTCACAAAAAAAAAAAAGAGAGAGAGAGATGCAACTGCTGCCTGCACCAGATTTTCAGGCAATGCTTAAAGCTCCTTGTCAAGGTGCCTAAAACACATAGGATGGGTAAAGCATTGCAGCCTCTCAGGATCTGCACAGGAAATTCAGGAATATTCTCTCTTCTTCCTGAACCTTTTTCCCAAAAGTTTTCATCAGTCTTTCTGCAAAAGCTCTTTTTAGTCCAGTCTCATCAGTGAAGCACACAGTTAACTGCTCTCCCACCTTCTGAGGGCTCCAAACCTCCCTCCTGTAGATTTTCCATCAGTGGTTGTTTTGAACATTTTTTTCTGATGTCTCTTGAAGCAAGCCAGTGTTCAAGCATGGGAAATAGTCTGACACCTATCCCGAGGTCAAGCCAATTATTTCACTCCTTGCCCTGAGTGCTGAGGCAGTCACAGCTTGCACCAATCTTTTAGCATTTCCACCACCTCCAGCCAAGCACAGCCTGACTTGGAAAGTTTACACTTTGTCACTGTTGACGCCTGCAAAGTCACCAAAAGCATATGCCACCTCCCTAGCCCTCTCCTGAGCAGCAAGTTTTGTACCTATCCCTTCCTGAATTTCATACAGCTGGTCCTTCAGCCAGAAGTTCTCCAGTCTTGAATGCTCATTTCTCTAGGGTCTGACACAGCCACATTTTGATATGGTATTGATAGCAAGTGTGTAATGGTTTGTATCTACATGTGAAGCCACCCTTTTCCCAGGAGGGGATGGTCAGGGAGTTGTTTGTAATCTTGGATGGTTCTCCAGGCTCCCAGCTACCACCACCAAGGATTGATCTGACCACAGGAATGCACTCTCACTCACTTCTTGTCTTGCCAGTCACTGCTTTTTGATATCCAGCCCATCCCCTCACTTCTGAGTTGAGCACACACATTTTCTCACCTGGCACCAAGCAGATGAGATTTGTGTGCCCAAGTCACAAGTGCACACCTGTATCAGCTGGTCTTAATTGCAGCCTGGTTATTTCCAGCAGGGCAACAACAGTCCTGCCAAAAACAGCTCTTGGTCCCCTAAGCACTTGCTGCAGTAGGAATAGGGCTTCTCAGAGAGGAATGAAGTCCTTTTAATTTGATAGAAACCACTGAGAAGCTCTGCCAGAGCAACAATATTCCCCCACTGCTGGCCTGGATGAGCACTGTGAACCCAGAGGTGAAGGACTTCCATAGCCCATTACCCAGCCTCCTGAGCCATGCAGTTCCCAGCTGCCACACAGAAGCTCAGTCCCTGCTCTCTTTCTCCTTCACTCTCAGCTTGCAAACAGAGTGTGAAAACACATTTCCTCATCTTCAATTTTTTTTTTTTTATTTATTTCCTTCTCGGCATATCTGCCCCTAGCTTATCACTTGGAGGTGCAGGGAAGAAGACATTCAGCATTTCACAAGATGTCATGTTTAACCTTGTGCATGATAGAAGCTGGAAACATGAATTATCAGTAGCACTGGGGCATGAATAAGGAGTGTTGTAACTTGGAAACTTCAGACACAGCCACAGGAAGATGCAGTGATGTGTTCTTTCGTCTCAGCCTAACTCCCCGAGGGTCACTACCGTACAAACCTCTTGTAAAACCCAGAGACATTTTCAGTCTCACACAAGTTACAAGTTCAACCCCTTCTTCCGCAGTTAAAATAATGATCAGAGATGGTTATTAGAAAATCTTCTTCCTATTTTGAAACTTTGCAAGCTTGGTGACCCTACACATGCAAGGGAAGCTTGGCAGGTCCTGAGTGCCAAGGCAGAAAATCATAAAATCATTTAGGTTAGAAAGGCCTTTCAAATGATCCAGCCCAACCATTAACCCAGCACTGCCAAGTCCACCACCAAAACATGTCCCTAAGTGCCACATCTACATATCTTTTAAATGCCTTCAGGGATGGTGACTGATCACTTTTCTGGGCAGCCTGTACAGGGCTTGACAACCCTTTTGGTGAAGAAGTTTGCCCTAATATCCAATTTAAACCTCCTCTGATGCAACCTGAGATCATTTCCTCCTATCATATTGCTTGCTACCTAGACATACTCCAGCACCTCAATGTCTTTCTTGGGGTGAGGGGCCCAAAAACAGAACAGAGAATTTGAGGAGTGGCCTGACATCCTTTCCCTACCGGCAGCACAGCAGCATCTTTTAGGTGTTTCCACCAATAGATACCAGCATGATTTGCAGATGAAGGCAGCACATTATCATCACTACTGCACTTTTTGGAGGGTGGCAAGGCTGAGATTAAAGAATAGCACAGAAGATGGTCAGGGGAATAAAGCAAAGTTTTGTCTGCTGTAACCAACTCAGGTCAGGATGTCCTCATTGCCAGCGAAAGCCCTAGAACCAGGTCTTCAAAGGGCTGCCTGGAAGCATCCAAGATGCCAGGCTGTGGCTTACCAAAGCTAGTTTCTTCCTCCTTGTGAAATATGCCATTTTTACTTACATTTAGCTGCTCAGGACAATCTCCAGGAAATACCAGCTGAAAATGTGCTAAAAGATGTCAACAGCACAAAGGGAGGAACAGCTCTGCCTGTCCCCAGCTCTCTGAACTCTTCCCCCCAATCTGGCAAAGCCTAAGCAATTCAGACACTGATGGAGAGACTCTGTTTGGGTAGAGGCATGATGTGCCATGCTGTCAGGAAAGGACATGACTACAACTCCAGAATCCAGTCACACACCCAGAGCCTGGATGTGCATCGGCCTTCAGGAGAACTTTGAGGTTTGATGGGTTCCTGAGCTAGGAAGTCAACCTATATATCCTCCAGGAAGGCATCATTGCATCCCTCTTCACCCAGAGGGGAAACACATCCACACACACTGGAACACCTCTTTTGCAATTGTCTTTTCTAAGCATCTCTACTGAGACCCTTCCCAGCCCAAACACTTCGTAATAAAGTCAACACCAAAGATTTATCTCTGGCCACAACATGGTTCCTGCCTTTATAGCAGAGGCCAGTGCTGCAGGTACCTCATTTCCAGCATAAAGGTATTTATTGCAGCACAAAGACTGGGAGATGGCACTTACTGCAAAGAGCTCAGTCTGACTGGCACAGCTCCATGATCCTCATTCATACAGGAAGCCAGTCAAAGCCTGGGGGACAACAGGATTTTCCTGGGAAGGTTAGGGCTGTCCTCAACACCCTGCTGCCCCACCACACTTCTGTGCCTGCCCAGCACCACTGACCCACACAGTGTTGTCTCTGCACCATGGAGCAGCGCGTGCCCAGCGCAAATTAATCTTCTGCCATCCAAAACCCAGCAGTGCCACATGACTCCCGGGCTGCAGGAGAGGGAGCAGCAGGTCCCAGTGACTGGAGCCTCATTGAAATGCTGCATGCCCACTCTCAGGAGCTGAAAACACACCAAGTATGAAGGACGAGCAGAGGGAGCAAGGGGATTACTCGGGATGCTTAGGGCAGTTCAAAGCAAGCAGGCGTGAAAGTTTTGCTTTAGTAGAGGTCCTGCAGTCTGGCTGACACATCCAAACTCTCCACCTGGTGTGCATCCCCACTTGGATCAACACCTTTACAGAGTACTTCCTGATGGTCTATTGATTTCAACAGATGCTCCAGTAAACGTGTTAGAGAGGGAACAACACCCCAGTCGCAACTGCAAGTTCACGTGCTAACGCCCCACTGGTTGGTGCAAAAGGGAAAATGAGTTTGGAGAGGGTAAGTTATTAACAGATCAAGGGGATATTTGCAATTCTGGCAACAAGCAACCTGCCTCAGAGCTGGGGTAGCAGGAGTAGGCACAGCCTCCCCTGTGATCTGACCTCAAAACTAGGGTCACCTCCTTGTTCACCTTCCCAAGGCTCCTGCCACTCTCCTGACACATCTCCATCCTTGTAGGAAACATCACTTGCCAGGCCCAGCCGTGCCAGGGCAAGGCACATCCCAAAATCCACCTGCCTGCCAGTTCCAGGTAGGGGACGACCTCCTGGTGACATGAGCCAGTCAAAGCACTGGGCCTGGGGGACACAGTGTGGGGCAGAGCAGCTGGGCCACACCAGGAGGGGTGTGGCAGGCAGCATCCCCTGGGAGCAGCCTCTGCTTTGGAGCAGAGCAAGGACTGAATTTCTATTCTGGGGCTCTCTGTGCTTCTTGTTTAGTGTGACAGCCTCAGAGGCGAGTTAGTATTTACAAGGCTCCAGTCACATCATCCCGTTGTTCCCATGAAGGCAGGAGGCTGCAGGGGAGAGAGGAAGAGAGAGCAAAGCACCTCAGCAGGCTGCCCCAGCCGTGGCTCCCTGGCAGCAGTGGCACTTTGCAGGAAGGCAAAGCAAACAGCACGGTGATGTCACTGATTTTCCACCTCCTGCCATGGAGCAGCACAGAGAGGGCAGTCAGATGCTGGGAGCACAGCTTTACCCTCCCCAGGTCCCTTCTGATAGTGGAAAAGGCAAAATGGACAGGGGAATATTTTTTCCCTCTAGCAATCTACAAGACTGCATCTATAAACACATTCCAAAGTCTTTGTAGACCCAATAACAGGAGCTTTAAAGGCTTTTGAGTGATGTCAGCTTCTCAGCTGGTCCAAAGCCATCCCTCCTCCAGAGCCATTCTATTTTCTGAAGCACACAGACCAATGTCATGCCACAAAGAGGCCCAGTGCCTTCTGCATGGGCAAGGAGAGGAGCCTCCTACAAAGGGAGGGGACACCAGGAGGGCCCCAGGAAGAGGCAGCAAAGCCCATCAACCCTCCCTACCCGGGCCACACACAGCAGGGGTGATAGACAGTAAAGCAGAATCAGGAGAGAGAAGAAAATGAGAGCCTCACAAAAGGAATTTGGGGAGTAAAGGGGAGTACAAGGCAGGAGGGTGAAGCAGATGTGGCAAATGGAAACTAGAAAGAGCTCCTGTGCACACAGGAGCCCTCAGTAAGAAGCAGCACAGCATGAATAAAAAGCTATTTTGGGGCTTACCTCAGGATGTTGCTCTTCAGTGTTGCACAGCACCTCTACTAAACACAGGGGAAGCCATTTTGCTCTTGACAGGAGGAAGGGGCAGAGACAAAAGAGAGGTGCACCAGAAAAAGATCCTGCATCAATAGCAAGCCACAGCTGAAGACAAAAGCCTTTTATAGGTGAGACAGCCAGGTTAAGAGACTTCAGTAAATCTCTCTGGTTATTTGCTTCACCTGTGCTAGGAGAGACTTGCACCTCCTGGTGCTGCACAAGAATGAATGCAATAAAGAGGACGAAGCACCAGGATGATAAAGGGATTTTGCAAGTTCCCACCTAGGTGAAACTCTCTGTTTCAACTCAATCAGCAGTGGCAATTGTTTGGTCACTACTTTTTTGTAGATTTTGAAGCCTCCCTGGGCCTGTACTTGTAGGACCACATTGACTTGAGGCAGGCTGCATCTCAGTCTCTGTTTTTCCATGGACTGGGACTCAGCATTTCCCATGAACAGCATAAAAACAGAGTGCAAAAGGCAAATTTTGCAATCTGATTTTGGGGCAAAACAGATTTTAGCCAAAATGAGGTATACGTGCACAGCCTGGTCTGTGAGAAAGAGCCAGCCTCCAGTTTTGACAGTCAGCTTCAGTGAACCCAGAATTTCACCATCAGCATTTGCTGACCTATCAAGCAACTCATTGAATGAGAACTTCTGCTGCTCTATACTTCTGGCATGGTTTTCTATATGATGTTTGAAGAATTTTTTGTTGTTGTTTCCCTTCCCCATTTTATTTCCTCTTTAAATTCCAAGACAACTGCCTGTGTGCAAGGATAGCAGCTGTTTTATTCCTGGAATTAGCACTCAGTTACTGGCCAGCCAAACACTGGGCTTTCTGCAGGAAACTTGGCTTTCCTGATTTGTTGCTGTTTTCCTTAGGCTGAAGTTAATGTCTGCTAGAGCCAGAACAGACATTTAGGGTTTTGTCTATGAAGAGAAAGAGTTCACTCCTTGTCAGCAGCAATGTGGGGCCTTTCAGAAACAGAAATATTTTCACTCTTAGGTTTCAGCAAGACATTTTGGCAGCATTATGAACCCAAACCTTTGGCAGAATCGCACAGGCAGCGAGACAGAGAGAGGGACTTCATGGGAATATGAAGAGCAAAGGGGATCAGAGCTCAGTGCTGCCCTGAGTGTACAGGAGTCGTTCCCACGCAGCCCTCACTGCTGCCACAAAGGCACTGCAGGAATGGGCTCAGACTGCTCCACCTGCTTTTCACATGGAACAGTTCATCACACCACAGTGGCTGCACCTCCAGAAATGTCCTGCAGAAAACACAAAAAAAATCCCAAAACCCGTTCTGGAAGTTCAGGATTTGGGTGTTGGACCAACAGCAAAGCTATGGAGAGCGCACCATACCTGCACCTCCTCTGTGAGAGCCAGCAGCTCCCTGGGAGCTGGGACAGGACTGAAGTCACCAGCTGGGGAAGTGTCCTGGGTAGCCAGAGGGCTGTTCCAGAGGGCTGGACGTGCCAGTTGGCACTGTGCTTGCATTGCCAGGGGCCTGCTGAAACCAGAACACAACGATGTGACAGAGCTCATGTTTTGCCGCCAGGAGGCCCAGTTAAATCCAAACACGCTCAAAATAGGTGCTGAAACCTCTGGATGTCGATCCAGTACAAAGTGAAGCTTCTAAAAACATTAAGTTTTGCCATCTCTGACTGTATTTATCTCCAGCCTTGCTCTAGTGACCGCTCTGAGGAAGCAGGGAACAGACTCATGGTGCTACTGAAAGGTGCTGTAAAAGCACACAGCACCCAACGAGGTGAAGGGTGGCTGAGGGAAAGGTGCAAGGGGTCTTTTTGCTTTCTGTTTGGGAATCCATCCCACCTCAGGTCTGTATAACAACCTTCTCTGGAAAGGAAGGGGATGTCCTCTGGTCAAGGCAAACTCCTCTCCTCCCCTTGCCCTCTGCTCAGCTGCCTTTTTCTCCTTCCCTTCCCTCTCCACCATGCCCATATGTTGACTTTAACTGGTCTTGGAGCCTGCACTCCTCCGGACTCATCCCATTAAGGGCCCAGCTGCCCTGCAAACACTTCTAGGGTACCAAGAGCTGGAGAACTGCAGGTTACAGGTGAAAATGAGGAGAGGAGAAAGAAAAAGAGCAAGGGAAGAGTCTTGACATCTCCTCCTGCCCCACCCTGGAGCTGCCAAAGGCTTTTCCAAGCAAGGACAGAAGGCTGGGACAGCCAAGCACAAGTGATTGCAAATCAGATGTTCAGATAAAAATGGTGACAGGTTTTGTTTTGGCACTGAGTTTTTCCAAAACCAAAAAACTCCACTGAAAAAGCGTGGATTTGATCATGGATCTTCTCATTAATGTTCTCCTTAGTTTTGATATGACCTGAGCTCTCTTTTCCTTCCATGTCTGAACCTTCAGCTTACTTTACTTTCTAAAGATTTTCTCTGGGGAAAAAAAAAAAAAAAGACTGGAAATGCTCTTTGTCGTTTAAAAGGAAGCTGAGGCTGCCTAACGAAGAGATGACTCCAGCAGCTGGGCTTTTAAGGATACTCTGGAAATTACCAGACTCCTGATAAAATCGTAGGAGCTGGCAAGGCCGTATTTCCCCTGCACAATCACAATTCCTTTGCCCGTGGGTATTGCTGTGTTGAAATGCCTCTAAAGTTCCTGCTATGTCATTGAATTTGCATGCATTTCTTTTCGGTTCTTTCCTTCTCCAGCCCCTGCCAGAGAGCAGACATTCCTGAAAATCAACTAACCACACTCCCATAACTTTACAGCCTGAAGACCTTGAAGCAAATGAGCCTTGAAGAGTAATTGTAGAATTACAGGCACCAAATGATGCTGAATTATGCAGCGCTTAGCGGATGCTGCTTGGTGGTTGGATTTGGGGGAAAACGCTGGATAACAGGAGAAAAAGTCACTTTTTCAACTGATAGAGCAATGCCAGTAAACTCTGATTGTTTTGATCTCTACTAGCAAAAAAAAAAAAAAAAATAAAAATTGATTTAAGCAGTTAAACCTGCTCTGGGAAAGGTCAGGTTTAGGCATCCCCCTGACACATCTGCATTGCTGTAAGAGGTGCTGAGAGCAATCACACACCAAATCCAAGCACTTCAGCTAAAAAACATCAGCCAGGATGTACCAAGTCTTGGAGGAAGGTATGAGCCAAATTTCCATTCTGGTGGATGCATGGACCTTAACCAAGATGTATCTTCCTAGCAGGATAAATTAAATCCTATTGACTGTGTGAAATAATTGTCTCTGTTTAGAAAACATATCAATAGCATCATCCCTGACCAAGCCAGGAGGAATGCAGCAGCCACAGAAATAAGGAAAGAAACATGATGGAGACATGTGCAGTGATGTCTAGTGGTGTAGGTTCATTGCAGGGGGGTTGGACAGATGACCTGTAAAGGTCTTTTCTGACCCAAACCATTCTATGATTATACATTCACTAGTAATTGACCATCTCTGTCTTCACATGCAGGGTGTTTCTGCACATTCTATGAATGGCCTTCATTATTAGTAGCATTATTATCGTTATTAATATTATTATAATTATTTCCATTCTTCACAGGTAGGAATCAAGCTGAAGTGTTAGCATTAATTAAGAAATTAATGTAGAAAACCAGCAGCTTGCTCAACATCACACAGGAAATGAGTGAGGACTGAGGGATGGGAAGCAGGTGTTCCCCTGACCAGACTGTCAGGTTGTAGTGGCTTCCTACCAACAGCCTGGCATTGCATAGGACCCAAAGGCAGCTGTAATGTTTGGAAATCCTCTTCCCCAAAACGGTGATATTTTCCCTGGACAAGAACTTGAAGAAAGGCAGGAAGGGAATGGGGGAAAGTCTGGGTGCTGGTTATCAGAGAGACTGATGGACGAGGCAGTGGGAAGAGCAGGAGCTTTGCTGCGTTGACCAAGAAAAAGCAGCAGTACCTGAAGGGCCTGGCATGCCCAGCAGGTGAAAATGGGCAGCACATGGCTCAGGTGTGCCCTGCTGTGGCACCAGGAGAGCCAATAACGCTGTCACTCACAGAGCAGCCTGCCAGGGTGATGGAGCAAGAGCTGGAGGGAGGGTGGGACAAGTAGGTGACAGTCTAATTCGGGACCGCGTGACAACGCCTGGCTCCAGGGCTGCAGGCATTTCCTGGCCGCGGGATGCTGCCAGCTTTGCCACCTCAGAGCTTGCCTTCTCACAGCTGTGTAGTCACTGGCCACAGCCCCACCAGGCTGATGGAGAAGTGTCCAAATCCATTGTCCTGCTTGCATGCCCGTGGGGGATGCAGAAGAAGAGGCTTTAGGTTACCTTTTGGCTTGCCCCCGTTGTTGGGTGTTTAAGCACAGGTGTCTGCTGCTGTTGACACTGAATGATAAGTGGAGACATTTTTTCCATCGGAAAGAATCTCAAGAATTTCCCTGTTCTCTTTCTATTCTTTTTTTTTTTTTTTCCTTTTGCATCGTGGTAAAGAGCCTGTTACTGGGGAGGTGGTGGGGGAGGCTGGCACGAGGCAGAGGTGAGGTGGCACTTATTTAAAAATTAGATCCCACTCCATTCCAATCTCACAAGCATAGCCACTCTGGCCCCAAGCTTAAAATTCTTGTTTAAGTTAAATATTCCTCCCTTTACTGCACCCTCAGCTGCCTCTAGTAGCTGGTCCTTAATGCTCTAGTCCCTGACTTGCAAACTGGTTCCCCAAAACTGCAGCCAGCAGCCACCTCAGGGGATTAATTATCCCTCCAGAAGTGGGAAGAGCTGTGGCTCCTTCGGTGTAGTCTGTGATACTGAGGCTGAATTTGCACCTTTGCATTCAGGCTCACATTTCAGCTCCCTCCATGACCCCTTCAAAAGGAGGAGTAGAACACTCAGAGCTTCATTGAGCAGCTGAGAGAAAAGTGTTTGGATGTCAAATATAAAAACAACACCTTTCCAAAAGGGAGAAAGTAGACAAGAGCTGGGAGAGGGCCCCCCTTCCCCTTGCCCATCTCGTGACACTGACCTGCCACCATAAAACACTCCAGGCTGCCACTACCAGAAAGCTCCTATTACATTTTTCATGCTTTACTGTGTCTCAGCTCTGTTTCAGGTCACTTCTTACGCCATTTGAGCCTGTCAGAATATTTCCCCAAAAGAAACCAGACCTGCCTTAGTCTGGCACACCCTGGGGAGCAGGAGGAAGACCCAGTGACCCCACAGAGGTGCTCACACACCCTCCCAGCGCTGTCACCGCAGGGAAAACCTGGTCTCACAGGCAGCTGAGCATCTCCTGTGCAAACACCAGAGGCTGAGGTGCTCCAACACACAGGGGCACAGCCCAGCATGTGCCACTGCTGCCCAGCAAAGCTGCCCAGCCCCCTTTGCTCTCCCAGGACGTGGCTGGAAAGCACACAAGGCACCTCCAGCCCTTCTGCTGGTGCATCGTGCACAGGGCATCTCTCCCTCTTGGGGTAATAGTGACATTGATAAGCAGGCACCATCCCCAGCCTAGGATGGAAAATATAATAAATGTGCTAAAAAAAAACCCTGGTGCAGTGGAAAGCCAGGCCCAGGGGGACTAAACCAAGCAGCCTGGGACAGCAGCTTGCCTAACACATTCAGAGAGCTGTGGCCACCACACAACTGCCTGCACCTGCAGCAATTAGCTGGCTCTGGTCATCAGCTGCCCCTGCCCCAGGACTGGGGAGGCACAGGGTCCCCACCATGTGGTTTCCTGGGAAGCTGGGCTAGCATAATACCAACAGGAGTTATTTTAATGGATTTTTTTTTAAAAAAACCCTCTCATTTCAGTGCAATGCTCTCCTCTCTCTGATCTGCTCCTCGGCTGAGGAAATGTTGGTGGCAGTGAAGCTGGAAGGGTTGGGGTCCTTGCTGCAGAGGATGCCAGCTCTTCTGGAGAGGATACAAACCTGGGGTCCAACACTCATAAATTACCTTTTTTTCCCCCCTCATCTCCAGTCTGCTGTATGGGGCTGCACATCCTCGCCCTCAGGTGAGCTTCCCCACCCATACCTCCCATCCCAGGGGAGGGGAACCATGGGGGATAAGAAGGAAAAGGCAAACAAGCTTTGTTTTGAACAAAAGAATAAAGAGGCCAAACCACAGATGAAACATTACCACTTCAAAAGGGTAAAAAAGTAGATAACAACATTAGTCACCAGCAGTTAACGACCTCCAGCCTCCACAGCCTGCAGGGGCTGTGAGGAGCCTTCCATCCTCCACATCTTCCTCATCCTCCTCCTGCCCCTGTTCCTGCCTGTTTATATCATATGGTTTATGACAAAACAACTTATTAAAGGAATTACGCAGCTGAGGTCCTAACCCTTTCCACGCTGGATTTTTCCAAAGCCTTACTCTTACCAGGCAATTCTGCTGGAGACACCAGCTACCTGTCACAAGCTCTGTGGTGTGGTTAGTTTTTTTAAAGATCAGATCTTTAATTGCTTGCTTGCTTTGTTGGGAAGCTTAGTCACATGAGTGTGAAGGTAATCCAGGAAAAGAACTATCAGTGTACTCAATTTTGGCAGCTGGCACTGCCTCTGGAATTGACCTCTGCCCACAGCCTTGGGACCAGCATCCCAGGAGGTCTCTCAGTGAAAGGACATCTTTGCACCTCGCAGGGCAGACTGGTGTTGGCTCTGCAGCTCATGGTCCATGTGGGCCACAGGAAACTTGTCTCCTGACAGGGCCCACGTGCTGGCTGCCCTGGGATTACCTGGGAAGGCCACCTGAGGACCGAGGAGGAATGTGTGAGCCTGTGCATAGGTACCCTCTGCCTTCTGAGGTGCCTTTGGGTGCCTGAGGCTCCTACCCAGGGCTGGCAGATTTGGTCCAGGAGCCACCAGAGCAGCATCCTCTAGCAGAGGCAGATGCTCCTCTGGCCTTGCTGCACCCAGACACACCAGGACACCGGCCAAACCTCCCCAGGTCCACTGCCCCCCACCCAGGGCTCATCACCAGCAGGGCCCAGCCCTGCCTTGCCCTGCGCCATCATCTCAATTTGGACTGTGAATTTTGGACCAAAGCTGGTTTCCAAACACCCCTTAGGCTGCCAGCAAGGGGCTGGCACACGCACACAGAGCCAACCTGTTTTATGTGTTAGAGTCACTCCCAGGAGACCCAGCACCGTGGCAGGTTTCAGACACAGGGTGAAGGGCACACTGCATGTGAGTGTGGGCTCGGGTAAAAACCCAGCTCCCACGTTTGCAAGAAAATCGTTACCTGCTCTTTCACTTTGCTGGTTTCAGACTTGGCTCCGATTTTGTGTAAAACAAATAAAATCACCTACCAAAATCCCACCCCTCTAACTGCAGCCCAGTGGGTCATCTCACCCAGCCTCAGATCTTCTGGTAAACAACACTCATAATGACAGACACCAGGCTGCTCCAAGCCTCTGCACACATTTGTAATATGTAACACAGCGCATGAAAACTGTATCTCTGTGTAATTAGGAGTGCTCAGAGCGGTGACTCAGACATTCCAGTGCACTTTCTTCTTGTCGTTAGTGTGTGAAATCTAACGTTGCTCATTTTTTCCAATGACTTTGGACTTTAAAAACAGCAATTAGCAAAGGCAACTTGTTATCAGCTCCTGTCGGTTACTCGTCCTCCTGCCAGTCCTCCACTGTGTTTTGGTCACAGGCAGAGCTTTGGCAGTCATTTCCCCAGACTTGCCTTTTGTCCAGAGGACCAGGGCAGCCAAGTGAAGAAAATAGGTGCGAAACCTGAAGCCTTTCCACACATCTTCGTTTTAAGCATCTGATCATTGAAGTAGCTCTAGACTGGGCCTTTATGTAACACGGCAAATAGCAGATAAGACATGGAATAAAACTTCAGAGGCATCATTTTCTCACTTCTCCTTCTAGTTACCACTAGGCAGGCAGCGACAGATGGAAAGTGAAAATACTGTACTCTCATCGTTGTGCTTCTCCTACTGTGTTTGTTACGGTGCCTTTCATCTGTGCTGCTCACAGCTGGCTTTACATGCATTGTCACACACTGCTGCAGCTGCACGAATGGCAGGCTGCTGCTCTCCACTGCTGCTGGGTGCTCTGCCCTTCTATGAAATGTTTCCAAGGGTGCTATGGAGCCTCCGGTGCTTTGTGAGGGGCAGGGAAGCGGCTGTTCCCTCTAGCATGCTGCTGGTCCCTGGATTTTCTCTCTTGGTGGGACAGACTGGTTGTGAGACCCCAGCAGAGGAGGCTGAAAGAGCAGAACCCCCCTGAAATCTGTGGGGAGACTCTTGTCCAGCCAACCTGCCCAGGTGAGCTACCATGTACCTGGACTGACGTGTGGGAACAGAAAAACGCCCAAGAGAAATACTTAAGTCCACAACATTTTAATATGAAAAACTGAAGTGGAAATAACAACTTTTCCTGAGACACTGAGGTGATTCCTGGTGAGTAGATTGTGCTTGTCTGCCATTTGTTGCAGTGAATCTCTGACACACACAGAAAGATGGGGTACTGTACAAGATCCATGTAAACCCGGAGGTTTTTGCTGAGGGAGCAAGGGAGCAAAAAGGATCAGGCCCTACAGCTGGGCTGCAGACAAAGACAGGGAGTCCATTTAACCTCCTTGGTCTGTCTTCCTCAGCTCAGGTGGGAGGAACCTCATCAAGAGTTTGTGAACTAGCTGCATGTGGTTTGTCCCTGACACCTCTCCTTCTACCTCCATGTCTTCATTGCAGTCTTGCCTGTGTGTTCCTCACTTCTCCCATTCACAACTGGGGTTTTTCTCACCAGTCATGTCACTTCATGTGACTGATGTCCTGCTGGTTCGGGGTTATTTTTTAAGAAATGTGAATTTTCCAGCAAATTCATTCCACTGGGCTCACACAGAATGGCTGGCCAGGGATGCATTCATCTTTTTGCACTACAGACGTAGGGGCATTGACATGTGAAAGGGCAAACTCAACAAGGTGAAAGTACAAAAGAAACTAAGGGCAAGGTCCAGCTCATCTGGATTCAGCTGCTTGAAAGCTGGGCATGCAAAAACATTGAATGGTTTGGGTTTGGAGAGAACCTTAAAGATCATCTAGTTCCAGCCCCCTGCCATGGACAAGGACGTCTTCCACCAAAGCAGGTTGCTCAGTGCCCCATCCGACCTAGCCTTGAACACTTCAGAAATGGGTAATCCACAGCTTCTCTGGGCAACCTGTGCCAGTGCCTCACCACCCTCACAGTAAAGAATTTCTCCTAAAATCCAATCTAAACCTACTCTCTCTTTGACTTTGAAGCCATTCCCCCTGTCCTGTCGCTACAGGCCCTTATAAATAGTTCCTCTCCATCTTTCTTGTAGTAGGCTCCCTTCAGGTACTGGAAGGCTGCAGTTAGGTTACTCCAAAGCCTTTCCTTTTCCAGGCTGAACAGTCCCAGTTCTCTCAGCTTTTCCTCTTAGGAGAGCTGCTCCACCCCTCTAATCAACTACATGGTTATCTCCATCCTCTTGCTGGCCTGAGGACATTCTTTCCAGATAGGCTGTTAAAATGATTCACCTTCTGGAGATGTTTACTTCCTTCCATGGAGTACAGCAGGAGACCTAACAACTACCTCAGACTAAACACCCAGATTTTAATTACGATGGAGGCAGCTTAGCATGACTAGCCCAGTGCCAGGGTGGGAGGTGGCATCACAGGGTCTGAAGCTTTTGGGGTCCTTTCTTCCAGGGTCTGGAGCTTTTGCTGGCTCTCTGGGTAAAACTCAGCCATATAAACCATTTCTTCTTACAGCACTGGCTCTGGAGATTTCTTCTGATCAGGTTTCCTCAAAAGTGACTGCTGCTGCATGACACCAGGAACCTTCCCTGTAGACAAGTATCTAAGGCTTGCTGGAAGAGACAGGTATGGAAAGTTACTGATGGCAAGTCCCTATAAAGCACAAAATACTCAAGTTAAATATTATACTTCTTGCATTCTGTGGCCAATCCCATTTTACAGAGGTCAGGACCAGTTACAGAGGTTTAGTTACTCAGATCAAGTAAGGCAGAGATAGGAAGTCCTGGAGAAATCGCTTGGGCTGCTACTGAGAAAAAGTAGAAAGGATTCTGTATGGAAAGAAGCACATGGACAGGGTGCAGTCTGTGAAACATGCTGCAGCAAACAGGCAGCTGAGAAAGCTGGAATGGGCCAGGACAGCTCGGGAGTCCATCTGGGAGCACCAATGGGGTGTACAGTAGCAGACAGCATGACTTTCCCCTGCCCCATATGAATGCCCACGGGCTCTTCCCTCTTCCACACAGAGGCACCCACAGCAGACCCAGCCAGGAATCCACATCCGAGTGCTGCAGATTTGGGCAAATCCCATTTTGGGTCAGCTGAGAGCCCCATGGATAGAGACAGGTCATGAGACTGCCCACTACAAAATCCCTTTGTCCTTGAGCATGGGGGATAATGGCCCCAGCAGGATCTGCTGAGCCTGGCAGGGACTGCAGAGCCCCTGCAAAGTTCCCCTGGTCCTGCTGTCAGAGCAAGTTCATGCAGGAGACCCTGCTCTAAAGCTCTGCCTTCCGCTCTTGTGAAGGCATCCCAAATCCCAGCAGCTGGAACGTTACTGGATGAAACCCAGTGAATCCACGCCAGAATGTGCCAATTACTCAGGAGGCTGAGCAGAGGGTAAAGCAAGCTGTGGGCACTGGAGCAGGGCACTGGGAGGCAAATCCCACCTGCACACACACACACACACACACACACACACAGAGCCCCTTGGCACACTGGAAAGGGTTTTTCCACCCGAGAGAACATGGAAAGCAGCTCCACCTCTGCTGCTTGCCCCACCAGCCACCTCCAGCCAGTTCATTTCCACGCTGGGGGACCCACCGTTGTTGCCACCCGGCCACATAGCAGGTTACAAAGCAGGTTTCAAGCAGGGGAAGTGTGGCTGCAGCTCCGGTGGCAGCAGGGGTCAGTCCTCACCCCGCAGGCAGCATCCACGGCAGGCTTGGCAGTGCTGGCAACAACTGCAGTGGAAAAGAGTTGTCAAGCACCGCTCAGGAAGGCTCGTGCTTTACAAATATTTGCTGAGCTGACTGTAACCCGCCTGGCTCATACCTCTGAATGCAGAGAACCTGTGGGGAAGAGCTCAAACCCCTGCAATACGGCCACCCTTTTTCCCTGCCCTGGCACAGCTGGAGAAAGCCACAGACCTGAGCCACCTCCTCACCCCAGCTGAGCTGTTCTCAGCGTGGAGAACAGCAGGAGCAGGCTGCTGCATGGCACTGTGCACACTGGGATTATATTCCCGTGTTTCCCCTTGTGCTGATCCCCATCCTTGCAGTGCAGAGCCAAAGGCACCGGTCAGTGTGACCCTGGAGGAGGTGGGGAGCTGCCTGGCTGCAGCTGGACTCTGAGGCTCTGGCTGCTGCTCCATCCCTGCAGCTTGCAGCAGAGATGCAGGCTGTGTGCATGAGGCTCCCAGCATCTACAGTAAGGCACTGTGCACACAGCATGTGGCCACGAGCACCCCTGGGCCAGGGGATGTTTGGGACAGAGGCAGGACACACTTTGGGACAGAGAGGGCAGGAAATACCTGGGCTCCTGAACTGGCTGAGGGCAGAATAAAGAAGGAAGCACTGAAAATGAAAGCAGAGCTGCTATGACATTTTCATGCTTGGCTTCTGACATCCTCTCCCTCTCATACACTTGACTTCCTTGCTTATTTTTATCAGATGAAGCTGATGGTCGCTGCTACGGTAACCCTGTGTGGTTACAGCTCTGGCAGCACCGAGTGCTCAGTGCATGTTTCCTTTGTGGCTTGTGCAGTCTTCCCACCCCTCAGGGTTCTCAGAACAGTGGGGTTGACTTTGTTATGCCTCAGCTGCCTGTTGTGGAGGGTGGAGGTTCACCCCTCCAGGCTCTGTTCCCTTGTCCGAAGCCACTGCTATCTTCCATCTCTTCTTGTCCTGTCTTTGCTCTCTTCGGTGGGAAAGGTACAGGTCACTGACCCCAAGCATGGGGCTGGGGGTTTTTGTTTTAACGTGGATAAAGCACAAGACAACTTTCACAGAGTTGGTAACTTGGTGTGGGAGAAAAAGCTCTTCATTGACAGGAAAAAGTCTGATTTGAAACAACAACAAAAAAAATTACTTCTCTTGCTTTGACCCCAATCCTTCCCCTTTTAGCCATTATAGGGAAGGTGAGACCAGAGAACAAAGGAATCTCTTCCCCATCTGGTTTGTCTCCAGTGCTGGCACCCAAACTGCCCCAGCCTGCTACCCCAGGCTTTCAGCTCATGCTGGGGCCATCAGCACAGCATGACACAGTCGAGCCCCACACATCTTTTCCTCCAGGTGAACTTCCACTGAGCAAAAGGTGGGAGCTGCAGAGATCAGTGGGTGCCCCAGGGTCTGTCCTGGCTGCATTTCCAGTCCTTCAGGCATGAAACCATGGAGCCACAAGGAGCTTTGGCAGAGCAGCAGCTCTCCACTGTCACACCTAACAACCCCACCCACAGTGCCCTCCCTTGCTTTGCAGTAGCTCCTGTTCTCTCCATCCCCACTCATCATCACATAAACACACACATGCTCCCACCAGTCCCAGGCATTTCCTGGGTGAAGCAGGTTTCTCTGCACTCAGTTCCTCCCTATGTGATGGGCACAAAGCCTCATCCCTCCCACTCCTAAAACCAGCACACATAAACCTTCATTTGTGTAAGGACAGGTTTGAGCTTAGTTCAGCAGAGCTGCTCTCCAGCCAGGCTTGCACAGCCCTTTCTGCAGGTGGATGATCACTGGGGCTGCAGAAAGTGACACATTTTTAACGCAAGTGGCTCAAAGCCAATGACACTGTGCTACTGACACTGCTGGCCTCTGGGAAAGCTCGGGATGGGCCACCAAGCCTCAAGGGATGTCCCACACGCTGCCCTCCCGCTGCAGAGACATTGACACAGACACTGCTGACCGTGGGGACACCAGGCAGGAGCACAACTAAACTCTGCTGTGCTCCTCTCAGATCCAGACACAGATTTGTGCTGGCCAAACATAAGCAGAAAGGGATCACTTGGACCATGAAACACCCAGAGCTTTTCTCTTCAAGTAAGGATTTAGGGATAGGAATTTCTCTTGTTGATACAGAGATGTGTGGTGCTCAGGATTGCTTTTTGAGAGCTCAGAGCATGTGCATTACAGGCTTGTTGCTCCTCACATCCCCTGGTTTGTTCCAGATGACTAGACTTGGAGGATTTTGTTTTAGTTTTGATTGGGCTTCAAGGCATTTTAAAGCAGATCAGCATCACAAGGATGAAAGTTCCACATCCTCATAGGCTGGGAACTGCCTACCGGGTTTAAAATTGGAAGGAGACAGCTCACTTGAAAGAAAATTCAGCTTCTCCTGTTGCTTGCAATGATAAAGAGTGTGGTTACACCAGAGCACAACTTCAATCTGCACCAAGGGGACCTGTATCTTAGGAGTGGCTGCTCCCCACATGCAGTGCTGGTGAATTATCTTTGCACTCCCACAGAGTGAGAATTTTTCCTGTCTGCACCCAAATGCAGGCAAAGTCAGATGCCAGCAGTTCATGCACAGAGGTTCAAGTGACTGTGGGATTGATGAAGGTGAACAGAAGTGGGTGCACACTGAGCACTGCAAATGAAATATCTGGGAGAGTGAATACAGGCTGAACTGAGCAGGACAGCAGAGCACAGCTTGCTGTGTCATCAGTTTCAACTACAGGGCAAAGCTTGAGGAGGACAAATGCCTCAGGTTTAAATGTGAGCCAGGAGAAACATTGTTCTGTGTGCAAAGAAAGGTCCTTATGCCACCCATCTTTTTTTTGGGGGGGATGACTAAGGCTCACCCATTCAGCAGGCAAGCCCATTTTCATTTGATGATCCAAGTTCCAGTTTGGCCACAATAGTTGGAGTCAAGGAGCAGGAAAGAGCCTCCTTCCCACCAGCACTGCTCCAGGCTGATACAAGGCAGACCCCCCGGCTGAGCATGCCCCACTCAGGGCCAACCCTTCTGGTCTTATCCCAAAACAGAATGATACATCAGAATTCATTCTTCATTCTGATGTGAGCCTGAAAAACCTGTTGGTGTGCAGCACATGGAAGCAGCAGACAAGTTCAGTATGTTTGCAGTTTCCCTAACCGGTGCTGTATTTTAAACAAAAACATTCTGGGTCAAGAATAAACGTCTTTGCTGATTTCAGACCAGCACATCTGGTCATCTTGGAAATCCTGCAGCAGCTTCTACAAGGCAAGCAACTCTGTGCCTGAGGAAAGGAAGACATCAAAGCACCTCTGCTAGAGGTTGACTGAAGAAAAGGAGAGGTCAGCTTTAATATTGCATTTGTTCCCATGGCATAAAATATCCATGAGGGTTGAGCACGATACAGTTCATCTTTGAACTGTGGGGCTCACACTGAGCATGCCCTCAGTTCAAGCATTAAATGGAAGGGTCATTAGTTAGTGTATTTAAACTAGTCTCATGTAAACATAACACTCCAGCCTCAGCTGGGCTTGTTTGCCTAGGTTAGATTAGAGTGTTAGCTGCCAAATCACAGGAACTACTATCCACGTACCTTAAAGATATGGGTATTCCAGGGTATTTGCTTCTTATCACCGGGTTTTAGTGGAAAATTTAATCCCATTAAGTACACAGCTTGGATTACTGAATCCTGGCGTGGTCAGACTTCTACACCCAGAACAGTGCCTTGGTACCAGAGAAGCTCAGACTCACACTCAGAAATGCCATTTCCCCCAGCAGCATGTGGCCATTGGTGAGTGACAAGACAGCTACTCAGGAAGGGCAGACCTCTAGACCCAAAAAGTCCAACACAGACAACCCTGGGTGGCTCAGCTGAGACCCTCCGAGCACACAGCAAGGCAAGGCTTGTCTTCATGAGTGCTGCTCAGGGCAGGGAAGAGCATGCACAGGGAACATGACTAACAGCAGCTGTGAATAGTTTCCACTCTCCATTACTTCATGTTCTGCAAGGTTAGGTAAGGGGGTAGATGTAGATGACAGATATAAATACAGATTTATTTTTTTTCAGGAATAAATAAACCGGAGCAGCAGTTTGCTGCAGCCTTTCACACAGCAATGAGGAACCACAGGAAGAAGGCAAAGGTGCAGCCCGTCAAAGCTGACTTTAGTTTGCAATGCCACAGGGCATGATCTGAGGCCAGCCACCAGTATGAAACCAGCATCTCCAGGCTCAGCTGATAGCCATGATCTGGAAGGTTGACCATCCCAACCCACTTTTGCAGTAAAAATGAAGCCAGTATGTTTGGAAAGCATTTTCAAACTTTATTTACAACTGTCACAGTGACAAAAATGTAGTTTGAAAAAAATGCTAGCTTCTCCCTGAGGCTCAAAAAAGAATTACAGAAATATAGAATGTATATCATACAACAGGAGTTTTACTGGAGTGCTTTGTTCTTTAGATACGTTCAACAACAAATAGAAATATACACAATACTTCCAAAAAAAAGGATGCAGACAGAAATATGCAAGTCTTTAGGGCAGACAGCAGGTCTGAAGTCCAAGGATTGCCATCTCACTGCTGCCCACATGGTAACATCTTTGATATAGAGCTTTGACTTGGTGGTACAGATGGTAGAGACCAATAGAGAGTAACACTTAGAAATAAGACAACTGGCTGGTATGCAGGTGTACAAGCTCACTCCAGTAAGACAGCAAGACTAGAACAAGTGTTACAGACACAACAGCTGAATCCATCGCTAGAGAAAATGGTATCACCACATCATGGCTGTTCAGTGATCAACCATCCACCAAGGTGGGCAGGGAGAGTGTCTGACTGGGTCTGTGTGGCTGGACCAGAGGCCAGCTGCAGTGTAGGAACAATGAATTTCTCCTGCTTTGTGCTAACTCATCTCCAACTCTGATCTGTCCAAAAATAGTTACACAGCTGATAAATTATTGCCATTATGTTGAAACACAAGCAAGACAAGACTAAAACAATCCTGCCAATACGTTAAAAGCAGTTCCCAAACCCCACCAGCGTTTAACTACTCATGAGGTATTAAAAATACAAATACACACATGTCCAAATAGATTTTAAAAATGGAACCAGTTATAAGCAAAGGGGGGTGGCATTGGGATTATTATGGAAGTTTGGTTAAGGCCTTGACATTTCTTTTTCTCTTCCATGACCCCAGATTTGGTTTAGGTGGTAACTGCTCTCATCCTATCCCAAGACTGACTGGCTCCCAAGCTGGTCCCCAAAGCTGCAAGACCATCCCTTTCCAGGAAAGCAGCAGGTTACCTGGTCTGGCAGCAGACTGGCCTTGTCCTTGAGGCAGGATATGGTGAAGAGAGGACAAACCCAGACTTCACAAGCCAGTCTGCACTTCATTAAAACAACCATGAACGTTTCACCCTCACTAAGAAGCAGGAATGCATCTTGTCTCAGGACACCGAGGCTAATCCTCTCCCAGCAGACCCCATCCTGCAGACCCCACTGGTGATCCACACTAGATCTGGTGTTTCGTCTTTGGATGACCCCAGGTCTGGCAGCCCCCCCACAACACTCCCCACCAGCCTGTCCTGCACTGAGGAGGCCCTGCAGTGCAAAGCTGGAGGAGAACCCCCCCACCCCAGCCCTCTCAAGCCCACTGACCAGCAAGTTTAGAGACATAAAACCCTACAACTTCAAGGACACCAAGGCAAGGAGGCATAGATCTCCACCCTTAGGCTTGGGGCACTGCACAAGACAAGACCACCCACAGCAGCCTCAGCAAACAGGAGAGAAAAATCTGAGGTGTTCAAACCTACATGAGCTCTCGCTGCAGACAGAAGCACCTTTTGACATCCAATGCACACCACCTCATGCTCACCACCTGCAAGATAAGCTAGGGCGTTGCAGGAGAGATGACAAGCAGCAGCCTAATGCTATCCTGCAAATACAGCTGCTCAGCATTGAAGAGTCTAAAGGCAAACAGGGGGAGAAAGTAACTTTGGGGATAGTGGCTGGAAAACAGGCTCAACAGCAAGAGCAAGAAACCAGACTACTCCTGTGGACACTCACCTTACCCTAGGAGGTGCCGAACCAGGGAGAGCTACAGGCCCCTTGTCACTAGATCACTTAGCCATGCTTCGCTATGGACACCCTTCCACCCCCCAACACACAAAATGGAAGCTGTAAGAAAGGCAAATCTGAGATATTTTGGCTCTGTTCTCATGCTTTTAGCTGGAGGCAGCTCCCAGCCAAAAGCTGCCACCTCCAACTGTCCTCCCCCTTCCCGAGCTCCCCCCTCCAGCAGTCCTCGTGTGGTCACCCTCTGCCATGTGCTTGGAATTTCACTGCTGCCTCCGCCTCGGAAAAATACAGATAATGATCTCGAGAACAGCAAACATTTCTCTGTGTTACTTCCTTCCTTCCTCAGGAGGTCTGGTGACACTGAGGGCTTCAGTTCTCGATACAGAGAATACAAAAAAACTAAGATCTCGCAGGTGCAAAATTGAACTTGTCTTATTAAAAAGACTTTCAAAGAAAGTGTGGCTCTTCCTTCAGAAGGGTGCGGTCCCTTGCCTTTCCTCAGATGCCATTTATTGCTCCTTGTTGTCCTTCTTTGCGTCTTCACAGTTTTCTTCCTCCTCCTCCTCGTCCTCCTCCTGCACGAGGAACTCTTCGGGCGGCCACCTCAGCTCCCCGCTCTCCACGTCCCCTTCCGTGGGCTCCACCACGATGGAGGGCAGGCGGTCCTTCAGCTTACAGTAACGATCAAAGTCTGAGGGGTCGGGGAAGATCTGAAAGAGCCAAGGAACAGCCTGTGAGAGGGGCTGCACTCACACACTCTCAGCCAAAAACCCAGCTCGAGACATTTAGGTCTCCAGGGCAGACTAGTCTGGACACAGAGTCAACCACTGAGTGATGGGAATACTCTTGAACTTGTCAATAACCTTTCCAAGTCTCCAAGTAATGGAAATGAGCGCTGCCCAAGAGGCTCCCGAAGCACGTGCTTGCTTGGATAGCGCTCAGCAAACAGGCACCTGCCCTTTTGGATATTTATCCAAATGCCTCACCCCCGCCACCCCTGCTTTTGCATTAATGCTCTTCAGTTTGCACACAGAGCTCTCTCCATCAGAGAATCTGAGATCTCATTTCCTGCTGCTGGTCAGGCTGCACATCAGAACAGGCTTGTTCTCCAGGCTCTGCTGCTGGGAGGCAGGAGGCTCATGGCAAGCCAGGGCTAGCACAGTCCAGACCCTTGCAGCAAGGGCCTGTGCCTGGTATCACTCCAGGGCCACAGTGCCAGCCTGAAATAGCTCAGCTGCATTTTAGAGATAATTCTGGCAGTATTCTGCACACTACAGCTACCACACATCAGCACTGAAACTCAGCAGGATACTAATTATATGGAAGGGCTGGGGACAAGACCGTATTTCTTCAGGAAAGGCGTACCTGTGGCACAGCCAGCAGTCATGCTCCGTATTTCTCATGCACTGAATACAAGGACTCCTGGATCTCTAGCCCCTCAAGGTGCACCTTACCCATTCCCTCCCACCCACTGCTTGCCACATGGATGCACAAGCTTGTGGAGTGCAGCAGCACCAGGGCCCACACTAACTGGTAGTGCCAGTGATGCACGCTTTGATCCTACAAGGAACTGAGGCAAAATGTGACTAAAGGGAAAAAACACCCCTGCTGGTGCAGTGTTAGCAGCAGCTTTGCAAGACTAGATTGCAATATGAACAGAAAAGGTTGTGTTACTTGTGGGTAACTTGCTGGGGGAACACCTTCAAACCCCAGCTCATCCAGATGGGAACTGGATGGGTGATAAAAATGTTATCACTGCTGGATGATAAAATCCACTTGCTACATCAGACCTCCTGGTTAGTAGCCAGAAGATTAAACAACCACCACCTGCTATTTCAAACAATTTTATCAGAGTGTCCATTTCACATTAGAGTTGCATTTAAACACCTCGAAGAGGAAAATGACAAAGTGCATTTTCCCCTTGAGGTTGTAGGCCAGGTGAGAAGTCATGTGGCTGTACTTTTCTTTGAACATCATCTGCATTCAAGTGAGTTACAAGAGCATCCTTGCAGGGAGCAGCACTGCCAGCCTTGGCCTCAGTCTGAGAGCAAGATCTCATCTGCTTTGATCTTTGTGGTTCCAGTTACAAAAGCAGGCTCCCCATCCAGGAGCCCTGAGCATTAACCATGGAGCTTCATTCTCCTTGTGCCAGTCATGTGGGTACCCACCACCTTGGGAAGCCCTGGCCACAAAAAGTGAAATAACATCCTTTCAGCTCCTTCTTCAGCCTAGCAACTATTAGCTACAGCATCACCTCCCTGGCAATACTCAGTCTTCTACTGATCAGCCTCATTTTTCCTTCACACCCAAAGCTTTGTGGCAATCAGACTGGAAAAACCATCAGGCTGCTACCTAACACAAATTCAGGCAAGGGAACAGAAAGTAATGCACAAATCAGGGGCTGCTTGCACATGATCATCTGGTCCTGGGGACAGTGGTGCAAGACTCCAGCTCCCACCATCCACGTTTTTCAGGTGCACAAGAGCAGCTGAGGTCCCTTGAACACAGCCACATCAACCTGGGCATTGCCGTGTGAGCTACTTGCTATTAGTCACTCTCAGCACAGTGAGACAGCAACTGTTTCTTGGAGCTTTGTGGCTTCTGCTTGGCCAAACAAAATCAGTTTCAGGCACACAGTGCATTACTGAAAGTACAGTCAGTGGCTCTTAAGCATCAAGTTATCTAAACCCAGGATAGGGAAAAAATACTCTTGACATTACATGGTTTAGAAGGTTGCAATGGAAAAAAAAAAGTGTGGTTCAAGAGGTTACATAAGCTGATAATGTCATGAAAATAGCCTCCTATGGAAGAAAAATAGCGGTATAATAATCAAACTAACCTTTGGCTGCTATTATTTTAAGCACATTAGGTCAAATTGGAGCAATTTCTTTGAAAATAGCCTGCCAGATTTTTTTTCCAGAAACTAAGTAGTAGTCATTTCCTTACAAACAAATATCCGCAAAATGTGGTGTGCAGCTTTTTTAATAAAAAAAAAAAACCCTAGCACAATCTTATCTCAAACAGCTGCAGGACAGGCTGAACCCCAGAAGGTCAGGATTTTTTCCACTAAGTCATGCTTTTTAATCGTTGAGGCAGCATGAAGGGAGATGTTGCAACTGCACTTTGAAGGGGCGTGGACAGTCAATGGAAAAAATACAGAAAGGCAGATTTCCTCCAGTGTGATGGGCAGGGTGACAGCAGGCCAAGCACAGGGGCCCAAGGAAAAAGGGTGAGACTAACTGTACATCTGGGGAAGCCAAGTGAGAAGGTTAACCCAATCAGCCTCCCCCCTACTCTTCTTAGAAAAAGATCAGCAAGCACCAGCTCTCTCTGTCCTGCTCCAGTAGGGCCATGCTACATTTGTTGGTTCCATAGGCCTCAGCTGGTCCCACTCCAGATTCAGACAATGGGGAGAAAGAAACTTCCCTAACTTACAGCAAGCTCCACACTGGGAATTGCAGCAGCTCAGCTCCGACCTGGGAGCTCTGCACTCTCTGGCACAGCAGCCAGGACAGCAACACCTGCCTCCAAGCCTTCCTGTTCACATTACCTGCCCAGGGCTGTGGGAGGAAGGCTCTGCATCTCCCACCCCACAAAGAGGGCGAGAGCCATGGGTTAGCTTCTCCCTTACATGCATGACAGGGAGCCACCTCCCACACAGCCTTCCTTTGGCAGACCTGGTCACTTGATGGGGGACAAATGACAAGCAACTGGTTGTGATGGCTGCCTAAAAGCAAATTTACAGCAATTCAAAGGCATTTTCCATCCCTTCACTTGCATGATACAGCACAAGGGGCTGCAACTGCTTCCACACAGAGCCTCCCCTGTAGCTAAGCCTCAAATCCTGGACATGGAGAGACACATCCAACACCTCTAGATGCACAGAGGACATGGATGTTGCTTCTTACACTACTCAACACAGCTTCTTGCTAACAGCAAGACAGTTTTTTACAGGCCCCTCTGGATTTACATCTGGGAACTGCTCTTCTCGTGAACTTATCCAGATCACACACAAATCAACCAAACTCTTGCCTTGCAGCTGGAAAGGGCAAGGAAAAGCAGAACTTGAAACAAAAGCTTGAAATGATTTTAAGATGATCATGTTTGCCTCTGTTTCAGATGATCTAGCTCTACTTATCCTCGGATGAAGTCTTGGCAACAAGAACGGAAAGTTTTCATTGCCCTGGGGAGGCTCATACCCTCTCTCAGCATTCACAGGGATGGAGAAACACCAAAAGCAGGAGAGATGTCAGGCAATTAAGAAGATTAGTTCAGCACCACCATAATCCAAGTGACACTTGTAAATTCAAAACAACTTCCACATGTGTGCTCCATACCAACACCCATAGTTAAAATGCCTGTCTCCCCTCCCATGGGGCTGAAAACTATTTAAATTGGATTACAGGGAGACTAAAACAATGACATCTTCCCAAATTAAGTTAGTGGTTTGGGGAAAAGCTTTGCTTGACTGTGGTAGCTCTATACAAGACTGCAAAGTCTGCAGTGGGAGACATCCCACTTCAGGTACAGGATAAACCCCTGACGGACATATCACTCATCCTCCTTGGACTGAAGGGCTGAACTTTGGGCCTCTTCAGCAATATCAATATTCCAAATCCCAAATCAGCACTGAAGTTCTGAAAACAAAACTTTAGTGCCGCTGAGAAGCACAGTAAGCTCATTTCAGGAAGTGCTTCAGTCATCTCTCAGTGTCCTCTCTGGAGGACTTCTCCAGCCACAATGCATACATTTACTCACACAGCAGTCATGACTTGAGAACGAGCTCCAAGTATGTACATGGCAGCTGTGACTCAGGTTGATGAGCCACAACAAGTCCCCAGCCACAGAAATACTGCCCTGTCTCAGGGCATGATGTCAGGGAAACTTCCTACATCTAACCATTTTCCCTCAGAGTAACAAGGCATCACAGTAGGGAGGAAAAAACATGCTCTGAGGTGTTGCTGCTGTCCTCAGTTTGAATTTCAGTGGAACACTTGTGCATAGCATAGTTGCCAACATGATTGCTTTTGTATCTGTTTATCCCATATCCTGCTTCTTTCTTCGCTGAGGTCCCAGACCCTGGAATACAGATTGCCTATTAATCTTGTCTGGCAGCCATGCTTACTATCACCCCCTTTTTGCAGCCTGGTCTCAAAACCTTCCACAGCAGCAAGCAGCATCTCTGAAGGACTTCCCCTGCACAGATCAAAGCTGCACAGACATGAAGCACCTGACAAGAAAACAATTACAGAGAAAGTTCCATTTCCATTGAGCCAACAGCCCTTGGGCCAGTAACATATTGGTGGTCCAGTTTAACTGGAGGGATGCAGCACACACAGCTCAAGCCCCTCAACTCCCTGGGAAAGCCAGTGCTTCCACAGGGCTGGTGAAGAGGTGTTGCACTCACCAGAAATGACTTCCCCAGCACCAAGCATTTGGCACAGCCACTGGACAGAGCCTTAAGCCTATTTACCCAGATTCAGGCACTCTGACGTGATTGCCAGCGAGCTGTGGCTGTGATTAACCTACACAGATCCCAGCATGATGCGATCATGACTTAAAGAGCTCAAGCTCCCCATGACAACCAAACCTCAGCTGAGGGCATGAGGAAAGCTCAGCCTCTGCAGGCCAGTCTCCTACATGAGAGGCTGAAGGACCAGCAAGTCACCTGCCAGCCAGCCTGCAGCAACGCAGCACACTCAACTCCGGACACTGCCTCTGCTCAGAACACACACTTTGGGCATTAAGGTGTTTTCACTTGTGCTCAGACCCTGCTCCACTTCCAAGAAGCAAGGCAGGATTGCGGTCAAGGCACTGTTTTGACAACAGCTCCATGAAATGATTAATTCAGCCTCGGTTTCAGCGGCATTGTTCGTGCTGCTGGGAGACAGCACAGAGGACAAGCTGGCAGAGTGCTGATGAGGCTCTTCAAAGAACGGGTATTTCTGGGGCTGGGAAACAGCAAACAGTGCATTAGCCCTGGCTGGCAGCAGAAACAGCCTGGCTTGCTGGACACCGCCAGGCAGGAAGTGCATGAAGCCCTCCATAGCCACATCTGTTTGTAGCAGGGGCAGCTTGAGCCATCAGCTGCATTTCAATGAGTTTTTTGTTTAGTAAGTCCCATGGGAATTATGGGACATCTATTAAAGATCCAGAAATAGCTTCTCACTGCAGGCACAAGACCCAGCATGACATCATCTCTTCAGTCACATCTTCTGTTTTGTATATGCTGCCCTGTTCTGAGACTCATGCCCCAAATTCACCACTCACTTCTGCTCAGGACCTTGGAATCTGTTGGCTGAACCATCTTCAGGGGGATCAGAAAGCAGCTTGCTGTCACAAATACAGTAATAAAAGCTGTCTTACAGAGCAGGATTTTGAAGCTAGCATGCTAGCTTACAAGCATTTTGCATATTAACTGGAAAAAAGGAAATCCTATGATGAGAAAGCATGTTTGCCTTAAGCCTATGGAAGCAACTCAGTTAATACTGGTATTCCTTCTGCAGTCTGAGTTTTCACACTACTGAGCACTGATGATCAGCCCAGCAAAGGGCAGAGTGCTTTACCAGGGAGGAGAATGCAGACCTTCAGCTGATGTCTAAGACAGACAGACACCCTAGTGGGTGGAAGATGCAGAAGAAAAAAGTCAACAACCCAAGCTCCCTTCATAACCACTGAGACAGAGAGGAGCCAAGAAGTTCAGTGAACTCCACGAGACAGAGGAATCAGATTGCTGAAGTTTATACTCAGGGTAAGAGCTTGCTTCCTCAGTTTTCTTCCAAGTAAAAGAATAAAAAGACTTTGAAACAGTTCTCTTGGTAGGACAAGTCTGTCTGCAGCAGCTACTGATGTGCTCTGGAATTCCAGCAGTGCTGCTGGGCTGTACCACCTCCTCTGGTCCAGACAGTTTCGTGCCTGCCTCTGGTGGCAGAAGCAGCCCCCAGTCTCACAGGCAGCATCCTACTGACCAACTCCCAGGCAGTCCCTGCTCTACACAGCTTGAAGGGGGAAATTCTGAACCCCAGTTTGAGGTCATCTCTGTAGTAAAATAAATTCAAGTTCTACTAAAGGAACAGGACAAAATTTTGAAGCTAAAAGCTTGATTCTGGCTCCGCTTTTTATTTTTTGCCTCTCATAGTCAGCCAAGAGCTGTTACACTGTGAGTGCCTGACTCTGCAGATGAGTGGAGGAAGATGCTGCAGCTTAGAACAACAACCTTCAGTGTAGGAGCAGTCATGCTCCATTAGCCCTGTCTGGTTTTAAGTTATTGCACTACAGCTCTCAGACAAGCATACAATTTTCCATGTACCAAACTCTCTCCATCAGCAAGATGAGGCACAAAGTGCCAAAGTCTGAAGTAGAACAAAAAGTTCATGGTGCTGTTTGCACCAGATTTGCCCTTGCTGGTCTCAGTTGACTTTTCAACCCTTTAAGGATGCTTTCAACTTACCTTGACTTACACTGTGACATTCTCAGCCTAGGAGCCAGAGAAGGATGGCTGGATCCTGCTCCCCAATCCTCTTTACACTAACCTGATTTAGAGGTAGACCTCATACACAGCCCACACACTACTAGTGCCATAAGGGTCTTCAACTCCTCTACTCTTGCTGCCATCACTCTTCATCACATCAAGGTGAAGTTCCTTGCAGGCATTTGAAAAAAAAATTATCTACAACTAGACCACTAAAGAGAACAGATCTAGGATGCAGAAGTCCTGCACAGATAGGAGTCGTCAGCTTTTATGACTCACGTGTTCAGGTGATCCACTCAAAACCAAACAGTCCTGTTCCCCAGTTGGCCAAAGCAGACTTTATCAAGGTCATTAGCACTTGGGGAAGAACCTCACTGAAGTGATCATTAGAGCAAGCAGGGCACCTAGACTCTGCCTCTCCCTGGGAATTTGGATGGGTAAATAGAGGCATTTGACCTGACTGGGTTAAGCCTCCTCATAAGGTGACCCATAAAGACAGCTCATGCAGGCTACTTTGATTGCTTCAGATTTAACAACTGTCATTGCCTCTGCACTCTGTCTGTAAGAGAGGAAAGAGAGGCTGTATACTCCCCACTAGCTCAAGTACTGAAGCACAGCACAGCTATAAACCAAACAGCTTGCATTATCCAGAGCCAGAATCCTAACTAAAAGAAGGAATGCATCCCCTTTTCCTCCACATAGCTATGGCTTCTGCTGGGGGCCTCAGTGGTGGCCCAAAGTTCAGTCGATTTCATGCTCCAGTGCACTGCTGCCGCCTTGTAGTTCCCTTTTCAGACATAAATATGCAAACATTCGGCACCTCATCTGAATGCACACTTGGAGCAAATGCCTCCGTGCAGATTGTGTAACATCTGCAAAGGACAAAGCCTGCATCTGGATGTGCTGGTAAGAGTCACCCGACACAGAGAGCAGATGCAGGCATTCAGCATCTGTGTCATATCTCATCAATGAGCATCTTGGAAGTGAGCTGGGAAGCCAAGATGCCTAACTTATGCTTTGATTAACTACAGGTTAGGAAATGAAAGGGATATTTAGACTAAATCTAGCTGCAGACCACTTCATTGATCTTGAGATTAACAGCTAACTACATTGTTCATAAGTTTCAGAATGAATGCAACTCGTGCCTCCAGGTACCGATATCTCCAGTGACATTTCAGGGCTCACTTAGGCTGTGTCTGGCCTCACTGTATTTTACAGAGGACTGTTAACCCTCTCAAACGGGCACATCAGTCAGGAAAACCAAGAACTAGATCAAAAAAATGTGGATGCCATACAAACAGCATCCTCCTGCTCTCAGCAGATCAGCTGTATGCTGTGTAACAAAGATCTCAAGAGCCCTCTCAGCCCAGTGAGTGGCATGAATCCTTCTTTAACCCATCTCCCATTGAGCCCCGGGAAAGCTGAATGAACAGGGGCTCGGTCACTTCAAAACAAGTGAATCCTCTGCCAACCCTCACTGATAGCGAGTGATATTTTAGACAACCATCTCCTGCCAAGCAAACATTCCAGTCCGTTGACTAGTTCTCACTAGTCAGTGCAAGACCTGCTATTAGATCAGGCTATGGAAACGTTCGTTAGACCAAGCTTACAGTCTAGCCCAGGCAATTCCACACGGGATTAGTGCCTCAACTGCCAGCAAAACACTTACCTGATACGACAGCCCATCCTTGCGGGGGCTTAGTCCGATCTCATCCATGGCTGGGGTGTTCATCATCACTTCAGTCATTTCAGCGGATCTCAGATAATCAGAGCTAGAGACAAAAAACAGCATTCCAGTGATCTCAGGGGCTCCGGCAGGACCGAGCACGGTTCAAGCGGCGAAGCGAGCAGCGCAGGCTGTAGGCAGTCTATTTCTGGTCCCTTCCTTCCTGCCCCCCCTTGGAAGGCAGCGGAAAAAGCTCAGTACCTCGTAAGCTGGAGCTACATCCAATGCCCTCGGAGCACCTCCCCGGCTCTCTCCCCAAGAGCCCAGCTCAAGCACACCCGGGGACGCTCCGGCAGCAGCGCTTCGCTTTTAACTCCGCTTCCTCCAGCTCTGCCCCGCGGGGAGGGGGGAAGTAACAAACCACAGTAAATAAAGTGCAAGCGCGGGGGTTTTGGTTTTTCTTTCAGTTTTTCAGTTTTTTTTTTTTTAAATTTTATTTTATTTCTCAAGCCGGTGTGCTTTAGATCCCACTGACTTATTTTACAACCTCGGGGACTCCCACGGCAGCGGAGCGCGCGGCGCCAATTCCAGCTGGGCTCCTACAGCCTTAATGGCATTTCCAGCGCGAGAAAGTGAAGCGAGCTCCCTCCCGCAGCTCGCCCGCTGCGGCTCATCCGTCCCGCACCGCCCGGCTCGCACCGCCCGCCGCGGAACCGCCGCCACCGGCCGCTGTCCCCGAACCGCTCCCCGGGGCCGCCGCCGTCCCGCTGCCTCGCCTCCTCCCGGGGCACTGGGACGGCTGAAGCGGCTCGGCCTCAAGCGTCCCCCCGGCAGCACTCCGCGACGGCAGAGCCGCCATCCCCCCGCCCGCCCCCCGCGGGAAGCGCCCACTCACCAGGGCAGGGGACACAGCACAGACATGAAGTCCCAGCAGAGGCTGCCCCGGGCGGGGGGTGGCGGAAGGGGCACCCAGGCGCTGCGGGACGATGCGCGGCGCTGCCCGGGACCGACAGGACTCCCTCACGCCTCGGCCGCCGCCTCCGGTCTGAGCCCAGCGCCCGCCGCCGCGCCGCCTTAAATGGCCCCGGGGGCGTGGCCTGGCCCCAGCCCGGCCCACCCGCCTGACGTCAACTTTTTCATGAATGGCCTCGGCGCGCGCCGCCTGCGGGGGGAGGTGTCCGTCCGTCCGTCCGTCCGTCCGTCCGTCCGTCCGTCCGTCCGTCCGTCCCCGCGAGCGGGTGGCGGTGGCCACGGCCCCCCCGTCCCGCACAGAGGTGTGTTCCCGCTGTTTCGCACCCGGGCCGAGGCGGGATGCGGCCCCCCCGACTCCGCTGCCGGCCGCAGAGGGACGCACCGGCCGTACCCCGAGCATCACCGCGGCTGGCGCTGGGTGTCACGAAGCGGGTCTCAAACCCGGCCCCTTCGCGGCGGTGGTGGCGGGGAGTGGCCGGGGACACGGGCAGGGACGGCACGTGCCGAGAGGCGGCAGCGGCCGCCCTGCCCCGCTCCTGCCAGCACCTTCCGTGCCCCGCGCCGCCGGCGGCAGTGAAAGCTGAGTGAGCAGCTTCTAGGGACCGAGTTATATTTAGCAAAAGAATGTGAATCAATGGCGGGAAGGCGCAGGAGGAGAGAGAGAGGCAAATCCATTCGCTACCCGGGCAGCGTGAGCACCGTGGGCAGCTGTAGGTGAAGCACATTTCCTGCATTCCCCTCCCAACATGAAACTTCTGGAAGGCAAAGTGCATCTTTGGGCGAAGGGCCTGGGCACCCCAAACTCAGCATGACTCCCGATTTTGTGCATCGATCTGCTGGTGTTCGTGCAGCCTGACGAGCGGGCTGTGCCCCGGGACACGTGCCTGCAGGGCAGGGCTCCTGGCCACGGGATGGGCCGGGCTCTCCAAGGCTGCTGAGAGGTGCTCAGGGCTTTTGGGGACAGTTTCCCCCTCTGTTTGCTTTCCCAGGGATGTCGCCATATGCTGACAGGTGAGGTTTAGTGTGCCGGGACTGTTTGGATTCCACCTGTTGCTCCATGCTGCTGCTCAGACTTTGCCAACACGGTGAATAACCAAGCACACTTACAAACCCTTCTCGTGTTTCCTTCAAACGAAGAACACTCAGCTGCTGCCGTGCTTCACATACGTGTCTATGCATGGGCAAATACGTGCTATTTGCCCCAGTTTTTAAGTGCTAAAAAAGCACAAGTCCAGTGGGTCTGAAGAGAAACTTTGCCCTCAGCTCCACTCAGCTGCCCTCCAGACTGTGTATAAGTGTGTACATCCCTACATGCATGTGTTTCCTCAGACCGGAAAATTTAATCTTCTTAGATTGATATTATATAATGTGAGCGTATGTGGGTGTCTCACATCAGGCTGCAGCAAGCTGCTGCATTGTGCCACATTAAAATGAATCATAAGGAGTCGATCGAGCCCCTGCAAGCGTGTGGAAATTCAGGTGGGTGCGAGTGAGCTCCCTGCAAAGGGCCACCAGTCACCTTCCACAAGGTTAAAGGGAGGGAGGCAGCAGAGGGGACTCAGTACACACAGTCCCTTTGCCCTCCTTGAGCCTCCTGATAATGAGGTCTGGAGTCAGGGAGAGGAGTAAGAGGACAACCAAGTCTCCAAAGTGCTGGGGAAAAGCTTCCCTCTGTTTTGCTGGTCTGTCCACCTGGACCCCCTCTCCCTGCTGCATCCCCTGGGACACACACGTTCATGTTAACTGTCTTTGCTGATTTCTCCACTAAGAGAACACAAAGGCTTGACTTGTAAAATGCTTTTTTGATGCTGAACAGCCCAGGTCAGTGCCTGGTGGTATGTGCAGAGGCTGGGAGACCACTCGGAGAAGGAGAGAGACAGGATGCTGCTTCAGTCAAGTCTCTTAAAATTAATTTTACAGCCTGCCCCAAGCACTTTCATCTCCCACCATGTCCAGTTAAAACATGGCACATGAGATGGGGACATAGCTCAATTCCCTGGGATGTTTCATCTGAAGCAATCCTGCCTGTGTCCTTCAAACATATACACACCTGCTATGGATTTCCTGGTGGTGTCTGTACAAAATAAAAGCTGATGCTATATGGCTGATGCCATATGCCCCCCAGGCTCTCTTGCACCAGGCACACTGATTTGTCTCTCTAAATGCCTTCCTATGCTCAGCAGGGCTTGGAGTTCAAGGTTTTTCCCTCCTTGGGAAGCTCATTCCTTTAAGTATATAATTTTTGATACATCAAAGTCCCTGAAGGGACAGAACTGTGGCTCAACCTCCCCTCCATCCAGCCTCCATGGCTCCTGCAGCCACCTCTGAGAAAAAGCAGCTCGTATCAGCCCTTTGCCGGTGTCCTCTGGGCTCTGCCTTGCCATCTTGGCTGGCATGCGAAGATATTCGAGTTTCCACCTGGATAAGCGCCTTTCAGGGGGTGTGAGTGGTATGACATGGAACAAAATCCCTGGATGTCTCTGTGCTGAGTATGCAGATTACTTCCCAAAGACTGGGTGAGAACATGGGCCCTGGCCCTGGCCAATTCCCATCCGGAGGCCTGGGATCGGTGCTTTTACTGCTCCCTCTGGCTCCAAGCCACAGCGAGATTTATTCCTGTGATTAACCCTAAGCGTGTTAATAGCCCTTTTGAAAGCAAAGGCACACCTCCTGTGATTCCCATCAGTGATTCCCATCAGCCACACTTGGCTGCTTCCCTGCTTCAGGGTGGCTCCACAGCCCGTGGCCACCAGGGTGAGGTTCCGTGGGTGAGCTGTGTACCAGGAACACTGCACCTTTGGCCCTACCCTTGGGGGAAGTGTTGCTGAAGGTATCCAGGTGTCCCAGGGATGGAAGGTGTGTTATAAGCCTGGGGAAGTGTTCTCCATGCAAGGGAGTTGTCCCAAAACAGCTCCTTCTGCTTTACTTGCCCCAGCCAGGTGTGAAAAGCTGGGGCTGCAGAGGTGAGCAGGAGGAACTGTTGTACCTGCAGCTCCCACCTTGCTAAGAACAAGTTTCCCCATTGGATAAACCTTTATATCAATGTCTAGGCTGAAAATTAGGGAGCCAAATTAACCCTTGAGCTGCTGAGCTGTCACCTTGGAAATGGCGTGTCCATGCAATCAGTTTTCATTACATCCCACATCCTAAAATGCCAAGTCCCCACTTGTCTCAGAAAGCAAAGCAAGGGGAGTTTCCTGCCGCTCATGACCCCACAACCACAGAGCAGTACATGGGAGTAGAAAATAAAATGGGATTAGCTCAAAGTCTGATCACAAATGAGAATGAACCCCTGTGCTCATTCTCTGCTCTCTTGATAGAAGCAAGATACAAGCATTTCAAATTGCTATTTTTTTGTCTTTTATTTTCAGCCAGTTCTAGTAAATGGAGCTCAACCTGCCCTGATTTCCCCTTCTTCCCTCATCTCAATGTTCACCAAGTCCCTGTTTCACTGCTGTGTATTTTTGCACTAAACACTGTGGACTCCCTAGTCACCTGGGGGCAGGAACAGCAGCACTTGGGCTCTCAGCTTGGATAAAGGGCTTTCCAGGGCGTTGAGCTGAGGGGAACCAGTTGAGCCCCGCTGCCTTTTTTATTACCTTCAGTTAATTTTATAAATCACTACAATATTTTGCTTTTCAGGACAGCATAAACCAACAAACAAATGGTTGCTTGTACGTTCTGGATCAGCAATCCAGCAGGAGCAGAGTGATGGTGAAGGACAGAACATTGCTATCCTCCTGGAAGACACTTGTGCATCAGCAGAGCCAAGGAGATTGCTCATTTCCCCATATTTTCCCCTAACCTGCTTGGAATGTAAGGGTTTTCATTGCAAGACGCTGCATGTCTGGATTTTGATCCCACTCGGCATGGGCTGACCGCACGATAGCCGGCCCTGCTGGCATCCCAGCCCCTCTGCAGCCATGCACGTGGCCACCTCCCTTTTCCAAGGAGCAACTGAGGCTGCACGAGGGGACGTGACCAGCGCAGGGTCACCCTTAGAGTCACCTCCATTTGGGAGCGGAGCTCGCCGGTTCTTGTCTCCTGGCCAGCGTTGTGAATCCTACGGGGAAAGTTTCCTAGTGAAAAAATAAACTCTTCCCACTTGGAATTTAAAAACAAAACCATGGAAACATTTCTCTCTGTCCTAATGTTTTGCAAAAAGTTATTTTAACAAATTTAAATTTGGGGCTTGATTTGACCGTCCGGTGCCCTTTGAAATAGTTGAATCCAGGCCATCACCGCAACCACGTTGGAGCCAGGCCTCGAGCTCCAGCTTGCCTGACATCCCACCAGCACCTTGGGCATTTTAGTCCCCCCTCCTCAGCTGAGAGGTGATCAGGCTCCCCCCGGTCCTGGGTTCCTGTACACACAGTGTGCAGTAGTTTGTTTTGCTTCACCAAGTTTCATTACCCCCTTGCAAATAGTTTGCATGCCCAGGGATGCTGCAGACAAGCTGAAACAGCTGCCACCTGCAGGCTGCCACCTTGGTGGCACCACTAGAGACTGTCCCATATGCCTCTGCCCAGCAAAATCTTCCTAAGAGGGGGTGACTGCAGCTCAAACAAACTCTGGGCTGTCCCTGCATGGCCCTACCTGTGCATGACCTGGCACAAACCCTCTCCTCTCCGTGCTCGTGGCACACAATCTATTTATTTCCTTGGAAAAAAACAGGCTCTCGCAGTGTCATTCTTTCCAGCCACTTTCCACATAGCATCGCATTTCACAGTGACTTTCAGAGAGTGATTGAGAAGAAAAGGCCACTCAGCGTTTGGCTGTCCTGCCCTGTGTGCCTCATGTTGAAGGGGGTTGGAAAGCAGAGAGGAAAAATGGGGTTCATACTCTGTGTTGAAAAGCAAAAAGGATGGATACAGCTGGCAGAGCAGAGGGGTTTGATCTTATAGACCCAGGTGGGCTGCTAAGGGCCTGGGAATTGGATCTGCTTTTGTAAGGTTGCCTCTGGTTTTATTTTACATTGACCCCCCCAGGAAGGAAGGGGCCGTGCCAGAGCTGAGTCTGGCTCGGGGTGGCTCAGCTGGTTTCCATCCAGCTCTGCAGGCCCCATTCAGCAAAAACCTTAATCTTGTCTTGATGATTAGGTTTATGCTTAAGGATTTTTCTGAACTGGGGCCTTTCCTTGGATGGTGACAGCTCCTGCAGATAACCAGGAGGAGAGTGGAAGGGCCAGCGGTAGGAGGAAAGGACAAAGGACATGGCTTCTCTGTCCCAAGAAACCGAAAATATGAAGACCTTAGTTTCTTCATGGTTTCTTCTCTTTTCCTCTCCATTGCTAGAGGTGGCACAGCTTGTTACAGGACAACATGTCCTGCCTGGCCAGTGTTTCACCCAATTCCTGGTCCTTGTTTCACCCAGCCCTGCCTGGGATATGTCCCCCCATAGCCTGCAGTCTTCCTGGGCACATGGCTGGTCTCTGTGACTCTTCCCTGGCCCTCTCTGGTGCCCACCGCTCTCACCAGAGGGGCAGAATTTCAGAGCCATTTTGCAATAAGGTAAAATTCTACAAAGCAGGAGAGAATTGGGCTCAAAAGCCCAGAGAAGGGGGTTTGATGTGGACCTCATATGGTGTAGGTGTCTCACCAGCATCCCCTCCAGGTTCCTGCAAAAGGAGGTGTCTTCTCCATCCTTCTGATGGCTCCTGCAGGAGATGCACTCAGATAAAGCATGGATGAGCATCAGAGCCCCACGTTCAGGGCAGGAGGACGTGTCCTTGCTGGACTCTCTGGAGTTGTAGCGAGCACCCTGCACCCTCAAGGAAGCCAGCAGAAAATGTGAGATCTCAATGTGGCTCCAGATCATGCCAATACAAAAGGACACATTGAGAACAACGAGTGTCTGGATTAATATTTATATTCTGTCAAAGGAATAGAAATGCCTTTTGGCTGGAATTGGTGTATGGAAGATCTTTCATTTAAAAAATTGAATCCTTTACTCAATCACTGCATTTCCCCTTTTCGTCATCCTAGAGTTTTATTTATTGATGGGTTTATTTTTTTTAGCAGGGTATATTTTTTAACAGCGTAAGTTTTGGGGTTTTTTTTAAACAGAGTTTATTTTTTAAAACACTGGTATTTATTTCCCTTTTTTCAATCTGTTGGTCAGATGAGTAGTGGCCTGAGGTGAGTTGACCCTAGAGGCAACATCTCCCCTTCCCAGTTTCTGGCAGATCACTTGCAAGCATCAGGGAGACAGTGGGAGCATGAGGAACACAAAGATAAGTCCCCTGCCTAAGAGGGAGAGAGGCAACATGGAAATCCAAGCATCAAGATGGCACCAAAACACAGGAGCTAACTGGGGGAATTTATTGCTTCTGTAGTATCTCATCTATGCTGTATTTAAAGCTCTGACCACTGCTATCACAGCACAGATCAGTTTTTACACCACTAGTACTATTTTTGCACCGAAGGAGGACTAACATTCTTGATGTCAGGCACATCTTTCTCAATAGAAGTGAGCCAGTGCTCTAGCTCTGGCTGCTGTGAGAGCAGGTAAACCACTGTGTCCCCACCACAAAGCATGGGAGTGGATGAGCAGGGGCATGGCAGCCCCTGGAGTTTCCCCAGCAGAGTCAGCTTTGTTAAAAAGAGTTGAAAGGACCTAGGGCAGAAAGTTAGTAAAAAGAGTTGAAAGGACCTAGGGCAGAAAGTTAGTGACGAAAATCTAGTACTGATTTAGGGGCATAGCTGCTCACCCAGCAGAGCCCCAAGCTCTTCTACTTGTTGGATGAAAGCCAGACTTAGGAAGAGCAATGGCCACACTGCAGGTGAAGAGCATGGGACAGCTTGAACCAGGATGTGGCCTGGCTCCTGGCAGGCACTCAGCTCCTCTGGGTTTGTGGTAGGTCCAGGCTTGGGGAGCAAATCCAGGCACTTGGGAGAGAGGGACTCTGACCACATGGGTCTTAGCAATGCTCCTCTCCACACCCTGTCCTGCATGTGCACAGGTCTGCAAGAGCCAGCACCGTCCCTTGTGGTCATCAGCCTGTCCCACCCCTGTCCTGATGAAAGTTTCTTACTGTTGCCTATTAAATCAAACCATGATGCTCAGCACTGACCTTAACTCTGCCCTAAGAGGGCCTACATCTGTCAAGGAGCAAGAAGTAATCCCATAAAATCCTCAGCTTCCTACTTAAGAGTGGAGGCTAGTTATCCTTTTGCCTTCTGCTCTGAGAGCTCACTAAGACAGGGATCGATGCAGTAATTGCTTCTTTGGGGACTCGAGGAATGAGTAGCTAAAGTAGCTCAGATCTGGAGTCCTGTGCCTATTCAGTGGCAGCTCTTCCCTCCCTCCCTTTCCAAAGGCTGCAACTGGCCCCAGTGGGGATTTCTGTTCCACTCTCGGTGAGACTTCTCAATCCCTGGTTTGTGATCCACTGCCCAGAATAAATAACCATGTGGCAGGATGAGTCCTTCCTCCCCTCACCCACCACTACTCCTACCATTCCCAACACAGCAGGGAAAGGATCCTGGCCGCAGCTCATCACATCCCATGCAGTTACACCCATGGGAGTGGGACAGTCTTCACTGTGTAATCCCTTCATCCAGCGAGGCCCCCAGGAAGAGTCACCGCGGTTTGTCTTACACAGCTCCGGGTACTTCCCATGGTAGGAAGCAGCCTGGTGGCTCCTGTCCTCGGCAGCTGCATTGTCTGGCCAGCCCGCAGGGGAAGGGATGGGCTTTATCTTAAATCTGTCACTACTGTTGAAGAATAGTAATCAGTCAGCTCGGTCATGCCACCAAAGAAGAGACAAATTCTCTGCTCACCTACCTCTACTCGTATGGACTTCAGTGCAATCGCACCAGGAGAAAACCCCCTTTGCCCCGCTGCGGGGACCGCTCCCAGCTGCTGAGGGCACCCAGGACACGCCGTCTCCCCATGCCACCCTGTGCCCACAGGTGGGAGCGGCCCTCCTCCTGCCACTGCAACCTGGGCACTGAAATTCCTGCAGAAAGCATCTTAGGGGGAAATCGCGTCCAGAGCGTGAACCGACAGCATGAGCTCATGCTCGTCCAGGTCTCCGAGTCATTCTGGACCGGTGTCCAGGATGGGGGAGCAGGGAAAGCAGCCGGCTGCCGAGGTCTCGATCCACGGCTCTCCAGCCGCTCTCCATCCCCCCGCGCCTCCTCTTGCTCCCGCGGCGTGCGGGATACGCTCCCTGCCGGGAGCGCCCGGCCCTGCAGCATCCTCTGCGGGAGCGGCTCCGGGAGCTGCGCACCCATCTGTCCTCGCTACGGGACAGACGGACGGGCCACGCCGTGCGCCCAGCGGGGTTGCTCGGCGTTTCGCAGCTGCGGAGCAAGCCTGCGTGCCGGGTTTGCGGGTGGGGACTCCCGTTCGGTAGGCAGACGGCAGCAGAGGGTTTGTGGGTGGGAAGGTGTCTCCAAACACAGCCTCAGCCACCACCAGCTCAGTCTTGCAGTCGGGGTGTTTCTGCAATATGGAAAACTATCACCATGGCTCCCCCCTCTGCAAAAGAGCACTTGGCAGCCGAGGAAGTAGGTTGTGAGTGCAGTCACAACCGATGCTGCAAGAAGCGGCACTCATCCCACAGGAAGCCTTTTAAAATGTTCATGGACCCCGTGCCGACACCTCCATGGTGCAGCCACCCCTACAGGAGGGTTTGCAGATGAGGCCATGCCAGCCTGGCTCTGCAGCAGTTTGACAGGCATGGGGAAGGATGAGGATGGCCTGCTCCACTTGAAATTAAAAGCTACATAAGCAGGCAGGAGAACCAGCAGTCCCCCTGCCAGGGCTGAGCGAGGTGGCTGGAGTTGGCATTTGGAGGTGGCAAATGTGCCAGGACCTTCAAAGCATCTCAGTCTGTATGAAGGAGGAATCGTCCCACTCACCTGACTGTGGACCACACGGCCTCACCACCACAGGACGCATGGAGGCCCAGCCTGCTCGCAGAGGGAGCCAATAGATTCCCTGGGTTATGCTGGACAAAGTCAAAACCTGCAGCTCAGCTGCAGTGCCTGGGAGCAAGGGAGGGCACAGAGGCCTGACCAGGGATGGCTTTCTCATTGCAGCACCAGATACTGCACCAGACCAAAACCAGCACCTCGTTTGAAATATGGTGTTCCCTGACCTGGCCAAAACCATGCTGGGCTTGCAAGGTGGGGCTGGCTGGCTGCACATGAATCAGGCCCCACATCTGTGTCTGCAAGGAAGCTCATCTCCCTTATCAGTGCCAGTGTTGACCCAGCCTTGCCTGGGTCTTGAGAACTATCAGCCCCACCATCCTGAGGGTGTGCCAGGGGCAGGTCCTTGCAGAGATAACCCAGCTCTGTGTCAGCAAGCCATGCCCCCAAACACCATGACACACCCCACTTCTTGTGAGGAGCCCTTGGGCCAGCAAAGAGACCCAGCACCAGGGAGGTGGGAAGGAGGATGATACAGCAGCAGGGCTGGCCACACCTTGCTGTGAGCTGCTTCAATAGAAAAGTAATCACTCATGCTCCACCTAAAGGCCTGTGATTTAATCCTGGGGGACCAACAAGGGGCGATCCAAGATAAACAACATCTGTGCATTCACAAATAGGAAATGGAGTTTCTTTCATGTCCTGAGACTGTTGATTAACCGGGTTATTGTTTGGCTTGGCACTAGAAGCTCGGTGACTTGGAAAGAAGGTAACTAAAAGGGATCATTTTGTTACACACCCTGAATTCAAGAATCTTTAAATAGTGTACGGGTTTGCATTTTGCCTGCAGAAGACTGATGGGAAAAGGTAGCAGAAGAGTACAGATGGCTATCAGAAAGGAACCTGTGTTTAGTCTGCTTGTGCCAGATGGGAATGGAAAGTTCTCTCCCTTGCCAAGTGTTTAAAAGAGGAAATAGGATGTGATATTCTGCGTCCCACTCCTTTCTCTCCCCTGAAACCAACTCACTGCTCTACTTCCATTTGTTGTAAAAAGTTAAAAAAAAAATGTAGCTTGGCCCATGTAAAGCCTTGGAGACAGTTGGAGACACACCTTGTTCCTTTTTAATGTGTTTATTATGTGGAGACGGATGGAACAGTGTATTTTTATACGCAGCTGGGCCCAGCACTGCGCAGCACCTGTCCTTCAGTCGCTCATATTCATTCGTGTCACAGAAACAACACTGCAAAGTCCCCAAACCATCTTCTGCTGTCATCTCCTCCACACAACTCAAGCTTCAGACACCTTGGCTGACAAACCTACCCATGAGATAGACCAAAGCTTCTTGCCTGAAATTCCTATGCTTCCCTCTGGTTAATAAATCCAGGTCTGCTCTGAACTGCAGCTGCCTGGGGAACTTGTGGAGGTGGGGGAGGCTGGGGCTGGCTTGAGGCATAGCATTAGGGAGTTCCAGGGACTGGCCCAATGCTGCCCTGTTTGCCTGAGTGCTGCAGCACTTGATGATGTGGTGCATCAGTAAACTCTTGGGTTAATTGCAAAAATATCTTATGCACGTGGAGGATGTGGTAACAGAATCACAAAGCAGCTCTGGGCAGAAAGGACTGGTCCAGGGCCTCCTGTCCAGCCCCTGCTTGGAGCCAAGCTGGCCTGCAAAGTTGAGCAGGTAGCTGAGGGCAAGTCCAGGTGAGCTGTAAGTGTTTCCCAGAGCAGAGATCCCACCACCTCCCCAGGCAACAGGTCCAGGGCCTCACTGTCCCCATGGTGAGCATTTTTCTTTCTCCCTAACCAGAACTTCCCTCTGCAATTTGTGCCTGTTGCCTCTTGCTATGTTCCCCCAAGAAGGGCCCCACTTTCTCACCAGCCCTCCATAGGGGTTGGATGACAGTAGCCAGACCCCCACCTTTGCTTCTTGCTCTCCAGATGGGACAAACCACCTCTAAACAATGTAAAGCAATGTCCTCATAGCAGTAATATCCACCCAGCTGGTTATCAAGCACAGGCACTTCTGCAGTGTCCTACAGCTATAGCTTCTGAAGGATGGCTTTGATAATTTATTTCCCCAGGTAATTAAAGAACATTTGTATAACCTTTTCATAGAGGCAAATGGCCTCTTGTGCTCCAGCCCCGATCTGTGTGTACCCAGAAATGAAACCATGACTGAGCAGAGCAGCCCCGTGTGTAACAGCAGAGCCTTCAGGAGAAAAGCTTCTATCACCTCTTCCCATACAGCCTCCAGGCCACCCCACAAACACACCTGCCTTGTTCACAAAGCCACAGGGTGCTGGGTTTGGGCATGGTCCCCACCTCTGCAGAAATCCTCAAGGAGGAGAGGGAACAGGGGCCAGCACCCACCCAGCTGGAGATGCTGCAGCTGCTGGGCACTGACCACATGGCCATCTCCAGGTGGAAGGACACAGCTCCTCAGAGTGGGGACAAGGCACCTGCTAGAGGGGGGAGGGCTGAGCATGGTGGCCAGAGTGTGGGCAGGAGGGCAGGAGGGAGCTGGGGCAGCCTGGTCCCCTGCCTGCCCCTGGTGTGTGCGGGAAGCCATCAGGCAGCTACTGGACTCCAAGGAGCTGGGGATTTAATGAGCAGTTTCAGGAATGCTTTCAGCTTTGCTGTCTCTGGCACTAATTACTAAATGTTTCCAAAGCTGCTGTCCGTGTGAAACAAGGCCCTTTGTTACATCAGTGCTGCTGTGGGCAGCAGGGCAATACTGTGAGTGTGTCTGCTCAGTCTGGAGGGGCTGTGCATGTTATCCCTACCTTTTTCTCACAGGGGAAAGAAGAGATAAGGCCTCCCTCTCACTGTCACATGAGAGGTGCTGTCACTTGCCTTGCCAGGCATCGGGTTGTCCTGCCTCTGCTCTGGGAGGATGTAAGCTTCTCAAGTGTGGGGAGCAAGGGAATGGGGCAGAAATAGGCCTGGCCTGCCTAGGATATGTGTGAGGACCTGCCTCCAGCTGGCAGGAAATCCACATGGAGACTGGTGAGATCAGTTTAGTAATGATTGCAGGAGAAGAGGGGAGAAGGAAAGGCAGGGATGGGGAGAGACGAATGCAAGACAGATGGGTGGCTGGGATCTGACTGGCAAAAAATGAGAGCTGTGGAGTTAGGACAGGGCCAGGTACACATGGGGACAGTTGTGGGAGAGAAGCTTGGATTGTGCTGGCTGTTTTGTAAAAGAGTTGCCATGGTGAATGGCCACCCAAAGGTCAGCCTTTCCCTGTGCCAGTGCCTGCCCCCAGCAAAGGCACGGCACACAGGGAGGCAGCTGTACCCCCTGTCTGCCGAAGGGCCAGCTAGGTTCCCATCCCTTGTCCCTTTCCCTGCCTGTAAGAGGCAGGGAGAAGTGCTTAACTGCATCCAGGGTGGTGTGAAGCCCTGCTGTGTGTTTTCCAAGTGAGACTCCCTGGATTACAGCCCCCTCAAAGCTGCTGGATGGTCACAACCTCCTGACAACCTGCAGGCAGCCTGGCAGGGTCTTGCTCCCCAGCGGCATTCCTCGCTCTCAGGTACAGAAAGGTAAAGTCTTTTCCATTGCTCTGGGCTCCTGGAAGGTTAAGCCCTGGTTAAGGAGAGCTCCCAAACAAGCAGTTTGACAAGTTGTGCTACCAGTGCAGAGAGCTATGGCCGCATCTGGGCGGGAGTGGGGGCCGAGCGCATCCCTGCTGCAGGGCTGCTGCCGGCTGCACTTCGGCAGGGAGGGATTTAGCCCTAAGACTCTTAGTGACGCATCTTGGGAGACTTAGGCTGAGCCCGGCTTGCAGAGACGTGACCCGTGCTGCATTTCCTGTGGTCACCTGCCAGTCTGCATTATGTGAGCTGTCACCCGCTCCCAGACACAACACGTGAGCGCGGTGGCACAGGGGCTTGGAAGACAAGGAGGGGAAAACCAGCCCAATTCCTTACTTGGCTTAGCCTTGCCCCTGCACCAAGGCTGCTGAAACACAACATGGGGCTGCTCCCAAAGAACAAAACCCACTGCTTAAAGCTGACAGGGAACCAGCAACCAGTTTGCTGCTGCTTTAACTGGAAGGAGGAGATGCTGAGGGACTTCATGTCTCTAGGTCATCTACAGGAGAGTCCTTCCCACTGCCTGGGGGGCCAGCATTTAGGATGGGGAAGAGCCAGGACTGTGATTGCTGAATTCTGGCTCCTGTTTGACCTGTATTTGTAAGAATTGCAGTATGAGTCACTGCAAACAAAGCAGCAAAGACCAAGGCACAATTTAATGATGTTGTTTATAATAATCCTATCCACAGGTGTATTTTTATAGCTGAAGAAAATGGGGAAAGGAAAGTAAAGGTCTTACTTTGCCTTGCAGAAAGGCAGTCCCAGGGCCAGGACCAGCCCTGGGAGAAAGGAGCAACGTGCTGGTTTTTCACTGTGAGGACTGGCTTGCACAGAGACCACCCACTCCGAGAACTGACCTGACTTTGGTGATCACATTCAGCTGAGATGAAAGTTGAAACAAGGCCAGCTGTAATCCCCAAGAAACCAGGCCACTCTCAGGACTCAGGACAATCAGGTCCCATTAAAAAGCATCTGCCAGACTGATGTCCTGCAGGTTTCATTAGCGTGCTTAGCTAGAAATCATTGTTGAGGACTGATCTCCTGTGGCCTGGGGAAGGAGCTCAAAAGCTGCAGGTCAGTTTCAGGTGTCTGTTTTCAGAATTTCTTGTCTTCCAAAGGCAATGGGATGGTGCCTTTGGCAAGTAGTGTACTCAGCTTCTTCCCTAAGAGACATGGAAACTTAGGAAGAGAAATGTGACAGTGTTGGAAGTGACAGGTGAAGCGCTCAAAGTACTCAGTACGTGACAGGGCACAGCTAATAAGCAGCAAAGAGGACACCATGGAAATGCCTGCTGCTGTTTGCTTTTTTCCTCACCATCCATTTGTCTTTTGACTATTGCAAAGTCTCCGAGCCACAATTAGGAGTGAACTTGTTGCAAGAGTTCCTAGATTTAATTGAGCTCCCTTGAAATGAAACCATTTATAACAACCTTTTGCAAGGACGAAACACGATGTACTGTGCTCTGGTACAGCCAGGAATATGCTGTCCTGGGGGCTGGGGAGCCCCGCTGCAGCACACAGGGACAGCTGCCACCCAGCTCCCTGCTGGTCCAGCAGCTTGAACACAATCCCACTGAAATCAGTAGGAATTTTAAGATCCCTGAAGCAGGAGTCATAGGATGCAGAACTCGGGTCTGGCTCCAGGAAATATATTTAGTAGAGAGGAACAAAAGCAGGCTGTTAGGATGATGAATTTTTTGTTTTATTTCATGTATCTCACCTCCCATATGTAGTGAGATCCCTGTCCCAGTCCCTAACTGAAGTGCATCTAATGGGACCTTGATCTGCTTTCTTTAATCAATGAGGAACACTCTCTGTCCTACCTCTTGGCAGGACAGACAAAAATGCTCACATTGCAGTGGTGGAAACATAGAAGGGCAGATCCAGACCTTGGCTCGTGTTCTGCACCTCTTGCTCATCCCTGCTCCTGAACAGCTAGACCTGGGTGGCAGCTGAGGACTTCTTCATGTATTTTTGGAAGAGAAGTCTCCTAGCTGTCTAGAAATCACACACTTGCCTTTCTGCCTGTCTGGGGCAAGAGCACATGATGCCAAAGTCACGAGCTGACCCTGGGTGACACTTGGGCATCTCTGGCTAGTATAGGAATAGAGCACGGGGTCATGGCAGGACCAATCATTTACTCACTAAAAAAAGGTTGGTTTGGACTAAAGGGGAATGTTTGCAAATGTCACCCCAAGTCAGCAGACAGTCACACCAGTGCTTCAGACATTAGGGTTAAACCCAAGTACAAAGAAGCCCTTGCTGGCTTCAGACTTCTTTCAGGGAAGTTCTTTCATTTTGCTGAGCCAACCAAACTACCAGAAACGTTCACTTCTGACGTTCATCTAAAATGAACCCACTTGACCTTCTTCCTGATTTGATTAATAGGGGGAAGAATTTCGTATTTGTACAGTTTTAATAACAAGCCATCAAGGAGAAGCCGTGAACTGTGGGTGAGCCATGTCGGGAGCCTCCTGGAGAAGGGAAAATTGTCCCAGCCTGACCTGCAGCAGCTGCGGCACCATGAGCTCAGTAGAACTCTTCAAGATTCACTGAGGTGTCTTCTCCCAGGCCCTGAATGTTGCAGTTGGAAGACACCCCTCATGGCTTAGGGGTGCTGTAAAAAATGGCTGCATTATCAAAAAGTCCTCATTGCAGCAGGTTTTACAAGAAAAAGCAGAATCAGCATGGGACATTTGTAGTAGGGATAGAAAGAAAAAAGACATGCAGCCTTCTTTTACGAATAAAGTAATTTTAAAATGTTGAAATGTGTCTAAAATAAAAAAGGCCACTCTGTAGAACTGGCCCAAGCCAACATGACAATAAAACAGGAACCTATCTGCCTTGTTTTACGGCCTCCTGCCCTCCACACCCAGAAAACAAAGCCCAACACCAGAGGAGCAGCCTTGTGTCCAAAGAAGTCACGACTTGCAAGAGCAAATTTGGCAGAAGCTGCGTTGCAGAGTAACTTTGAAGAGAAGCAGCTTGTTTCTTTTGGGGATGAGGAGGAAGGGATGTTACTAAGTAAAAACTGCCATGGCTTTTATCCATGCGTGTCTAAACGCAAACCTGGCTTTACCCGAGGGCCAGAGGCTTCAGGTACTACATGCCACGAGCAGCCGCTGCCGATGCTTGTTGCTCTCCTCTGATACACACTTGTTTCATGCTTTAGCTGGACAAATGAGCCCGGCCGGGGGTTTTTGCGGTGCGGGAGCCCGTGCCGCGGTGTGTGCCGACAGCAGAGGGGGGTGTTGGGCCGCTTTTCCCGCTCATCCCCTGCCGAGCCCGCGGCCGAGCCCAGCGCTCCGCGGCCCGGCCGCCCTCAGAGCCCGGCGGGGCCGCGGAGCCACCGCGGGCCCCTCCGACCGTCCCGGAGGGCACCGGCTGCCATCGTGTGCCCGATGAAACGCGGTGAAACGGAGGCATGGGGGTCTGCAAGGGCCCCCTCCTCATCTCCGCGTTCGGGTGGGAGAGGGGGTCTTGTCCTGACAGCTTCTGCTGATACCTCAGGGTTTAGCTTTTCTATTTTTCAGGTTCTCTTCTGCTTTAGTGTGTAAGTCTAGGCTTCATCTTAGGGGGCAGTAAGCTCTTTTCGCAGAGCAGGTGGAAAAAACAATTCCTTCTCTAGCTGAGGACCCAAGGACAGCTGATCCAGATCTCAGGCCCAAGAGCACAAACAACAGTGGAATGAAGAGAGAAAAGAAGGATGGGACTTCATGGGCTAAAGCTGTAATTGGACAATTAATTCCAATATGCTAATGGACCAAAACTTACAAAAGTGTGAGACCCCCGTGACTCAGGTCAGGCATTTTTTGGCCATTTTGGGTTGTGCTGCCCAAGGTTGGTCTGTTGAGGCTCTTAATAAATCCCTACTTTATTCTTTAGCTCTGTCTAGTCTCTGTTCTAGGTCAGCATTCACAAGGCATCACTGTGGCCCCTCAGCTGCTCCCGAGCCATGTCAGAGCAAAGCTCCTCCATGGGCAGCGCTCAGGAGCACAACTCACACCTGGAAAGTGGCCCCCACTGAGCTGGGTGAGGGGTGGAAATTCATTCCCACCGGAGAACTGGAAGTGCTCAGCTCTGTGGGGCCTTGGATCGTGGCCTCTGACAGTCCCAGGCCCGAGGTAAATTCATAGAACTGGAGAATGGTGTGGGTTGGAGGGAGCCTTAAAGGTCACTTAGTTCCAAACTCCTGTCAGGGCCAGGGACACCTTCCACTACACCAGGTTGCTGAAAGCCCCATCCAACCTGG
>VYZP01018208.1:0-11439 GCA_013400635.1 Hypocryptadius cinnamomeus | reverse complement strand
GACTGTTGTTAGAAAACATTTCTGAGAGATTCTACTAGCATATCTCTCATAAAGTTTCCTTAGGGTCCTTTCCTAGACAAGGCAGCACACTCAACCATCCTGTCCTTCTTGCAATAACACCCCACTTTTTGTTCAGGTGACGGTTGTGGGCGCCCAATGCTACTCAAATGCTTGACATGCAGATGTGCTGGTGGTGAAACATGAGGTGACAGCTTAGATAGGTGAAACCTGGTAAGTTAAGGATCAATCATATCAGCCAGTCCCCACACATGTTGTTCTTGCAGGACTGATACATTACCACACCACTGCACAAGCTCACAAATTTGTCAGCTGGAAAAGCTGGGAAAGGGGGATGCAGCCTTGAAGGTGGGAGAGATGTCAGCAGGAAGGTGACAGTTCATTTCTGCTGAAGATGAAGCCTATGAAACAGATGCTCTAATACTTTTCTTAGAGAGTTTGGAAGCACTTTGGAAGTGATAAGAGAACTGCTTTCCTGCCCATGTTTTGTGAGAAATATTACCACAGATACATGATTCCTGGGCAACAGTTTTGCTGTTCCTGCTAGCATTTTTCTGTTCTATTGAGTCAGCAGTTTTCTCTGACAAGAGATCTTGGGTTTCACAGGGGTGGCACGTTCTAGCTTGAACCAATAAGCTGTAGTACCAAAAAGAGAGATCCTGAAAACACTTTTCATTTTTTAGCATTCACGCCACACAAGAATCAAGACACTGACTTTGATGAATTGTGCGAATCATCCTTTTCATCCTCTGTAGCACTGCCAAAATATTGTCCTCAGCATGGAAGAAGTGAAATATATCTGATGAACATAGCTTCACTGTGTTAGGAACTCTCTGCTGTTCCTTGCTATGATGGACTTCTCCATTTCTGACTTGGATTCTGGTTCTGCCTCTCTCCTGCATTAACCTGCTGTGATCTCATCAGGAAAGCTGAACCATGAAGCTGAGGTTATAGTGAGTGTTACTTAACCTGGTCTGACAAGTTTTTAAATGTCTTTTAATATCTTCTCTCCTGTTGTGTTTTCATTCACAGCATGCTAGTAGCAGCTGAGTAGCAGCAGCTATTGAGGTAGGAGTGAAACCTGTATTTTCCTTTTCTGCAGTATATAAACATATTTAAACTCCAGAGGAAACTGTGAGACAGACTTGTTTACTCTGCTAGACCTGCAAACAAATCCTTTCCCCATACTTTTAGCTGTAAGACATTTGAAAATCTATTTATGGCACAAAACCTGAGGTTACCCATGCTGGGAGAAGAAATCCTTTACTTATCTGCAGTAGGTTCAAGAGTACTGCAGAAAGACAAGGTCCAAGCTGCTCCACAAATACCTATCAGCCTTGACCTGCAGAAACCAATCATGGGCCTATTGTGTTGTTTGTGTGATACAAACCCAGTGCCTCTTCCCTGTAGAAAGTAAACTGAGATGACTCAACTGACTTCACTTGGTAATTCTCCCAGCAATCTGATTAAAATGATTAATGGTCATTCTGGCCAATGCTGAATTTAATTCAAGGTCACTGTGAAAAAAAAAAAGATAAAAGGTCACTTTGCTGACCAACCTCTATTTAATAATCTATGGATTTTTGTTATTAAAGGAATTAATCTGATAGTGCTTCCATACACAGCACATTAATTATTTACACATTTGATACACAATGACTTCATACAAAGATTAAGATTGAGTCCTAAATTGCTGACATGGGACACAGAGATTGAGTCCTGTGATGAGCCTCATCTAGATTGACACAGCTGAATACAAGTTTAAAAATATGGGTTTAAATGTGCACTGAGCCTGCTACTGTATACAGCCAGACCAACTTACACCAAATGTTGCATGTACTGGGTAAACTGAAGTCCAAAAATAAATCTTGCCTTGAGAAAACACTTAGCTTTTGTCACATATTTATTGGAGTATCTGTTTTCAGGAAGGTTTAGCCCACTGCCCTTCATTTTGAGATGAGAAGTGACAGATATTTGAAAGAAATACTGATACAGCAATTTTATTCAGTCTCTGGAAGTTTGAGAGAAACATTCTCACCCTTAAGGCACTGAATTTCAGTCAGAAGTAATTTCTAATGTTGCTTTGTCCTGTTATTTGTAAATTCAATATAATTAGAGGCATATTCAGTTCATTACCAATTTGAACTATTGTCCAGGGTTTTTTTCAGTTTGTTGCTTTTTCAAAGCACTTTATTAAAAACTTGTTTTGCTGTCATATGTTTTAAAGGGAAACAATGTCTCACAACTAATCATTTATTAAGATAATGCAACCACACAATGCAGAAAAACAGCAATGTAACCTCACTAGAAACAGATGGAGAGTGAGAAATAGCCTTTGCTTGGTTGCACATTAATATTTTGAACTTATATTTGAAATATGTATTAGCTGCATGTTCATCCCAGGAGTGATAAATACAACATTAGATTGAAAAACAATTATTTTCCTTGTTTTTGGGCATACAGCACCTTATTACCTAGACTCACTATTATTTCAAATAATGCCTTCTAAATTTTCACATGCTTTGCACTTCTCATAAAAGCCTATAATGAGAGACAGGAAACCTGAGGAAAATGTGAAAGTCATTTCACTGTGTTACTGCTATTTTATTATTTTCTTTCTGCTGCCTCACTAGGCCAATTCTCAGAAATGACACAGCAGAGATCAGAGGTTCCCATTTTTAGTGTTGGATGGCGGGTAAGAACAATCTTTCAAAACTGCAGTGCCTGCCCAATACAGCATCCTTTGATCTTGAGGAGAGGTTCTAGATGGATCAGGGAAAAAAGAAGTTAGTGTATTTTTCCTGGGATCCCACAACGCCCACATTAGGAACCATGCTTGGAATCTGTATCTCCTGTGTCACAGGGCCTGGGGCTGTAGCAGGTTAGGTGCTGGGACACTACTGACAGGACTGTGCTGATTGTTCGGCACAGTCATGCCCCAGGGGCATTTGCCTTGCTGAAAAAAATGAGTGGGGACTGTCAGTAAATCCCCAAAAATAATGTTAAAGATATCCCAATTCATGTTTACAACTCCTAGGGGATGAGTTTGAAACACACAGAGTTCTGCAAATGTAATGGCAAAAGTATCCCCAAAAACAATAGGTGGACCTTGGTGCAAGTTTTCCATGTTCCTACCAAGTCTTGTTGGATTTGTGCCAGCATTGTGACAGCTTCTAACTGGAAACCCAAGGAGAGGAAAACCTCTCCGAGCTGCTCTGCGGTATAGCTACACACTCCTAATGGCACAGCAGCAGGTAAAAAAACCATCCTTAGAGCACTCTTGCAGACCCTCAGGTTTCTCAGCACATCTCTCAGCAGTGAGAGCCTAGCAATGGCTCGTTCCTGCTCACTGTCTGGGGGATTTGTGTGCTATAAGTGCAGGTCAACAAGAGAAAAGAATGAGTCTTCCAGTAAACAACAATAAAAGGAAAGTCTCTGAAGTGCAGTCTCAGAAAGACAGTCTCCTAGGCAGTCTTTAACAGTATTAAATGACTATATAGTTATTATTTATTCATTTCAGTCTTCCTACAGGCAGCATCCCTCAAAAATAAGTATTCATCTGTCTACATATGTATGAAAGCTTTTTGTCTTTGTTTTTCATACGCTTTGTCCTTTGCTTATTTTCTTTACCATTCTACTTTTTTCCAGATGAACCCAGGCTGGTGCTCTGGAGAGCTAGATAAGAATGGCAAAATTTGATAACAAAGGGATGAAAACACACAGACTGAAGAGATGTGAACACAAGGATGCTGATCTCAACCTGCTCTGATTGTACATTTCGGACAAACAGTAGCATGCAGAGGACTTGTACTGAAGCTTTGGGATTTTCAGATGCCCTTAGCTGCCCAAAACTCACTGACTTTTCACTACAGTGTTTGCTGTTTAGTATTTTATAGACATGCAAATATCCAGCAGATATATACATGACTTTCAGCCTAAAATAGGGATCTCAAGCAAGTTCTTAGTGGTCCCTGTCTCTGTTGTGCTTGTTGGGGTGGAGAACCAGTGTTTGCCATACCTGGTGGTTCATAAATCCAGGTTATTTCCAAATTATTAGCCAGATATTTCACTTGGCCTCTCCAAATTCTTAAAAAGCCTTCCTGCAGCAGTGAAACACAGTGACCCAGAGGTGGGAATCTTGAGTTCTTGTTGCCCTCAGCATGTCTCTCCCATCCAGGGAGACCAGCAGTCTGCCAATCAAGCAATCCAGCACTTGGCTCAGACTCGGGCATGTCCCCGAGAGGACTAAAAGGGCTGACAGGACAGTGCTAAAGGCACTTCTGCAGGAGTAGTTACTACTTGAGCCTTTTGGAAACCACAGCACACAAATAAATCAATCACAGACTAACCACAGCTGGCAGTAGATACATTCACACCTCATGAATGCAAGTGAATTGTCTTCTTGTTTTGTAATTCAGTTGTTTAGTCCCAAGATCAGTTTGCCAGTTTGAATCAGAGCAGATTTCTGTAACTCAGCATTGCATGGCTCAGCTCTAGTGAAACAAATGCTCCAGTCTTCTTTGAACTTCTGAGTATTTTGACCTTCAGAACTTGTACCATGAATTTTTCAATTAACTAGCTCATAATTAAATCAACTGATTAAATAAAGTTTTAGTTGATAAAGTACCGCTATGCATTCAGATGGCACAGGAGTTTTAATGATATGTAGATTGTCCCTAAGAACAGCTCAGAAAGAGAATCCATCCTCCTACACAGCCTTATGGGTCCCTTCTGACCACGCAGCCCCCTCGCTGCCCAGGCAGCCCACAAAAACGAAGCACAGTAGCCCTGGAGACAAGGATTCAAGGCACTTTGTCTCTGTCCTTGACTCCATAATCCTGCTGGCCACATCATTTCTGATACAAGCCAGGATGTCACTGGCCTTCTTGCCACTGGGCACATGCTCAGCTGCTGTCAACCAGCACCCCCAGGCTCTTTTCCATCAGGCCCCTCTGCAGCCACTCTGCCCCCAGCCTGGAACTGCATAGGGTAGTTGTGACCCAGGTGCAGGGCCCAGCACTTAGATGCCCTCTCCTATTTTCTGATTTGCCTTTTGAGCAAGAGATGGTGGTTTCTGCATAAGTAGACAGCTTGTCTAAAATATTACAGATCCCATGAATTGCTCTCTTTAATGGCAGCAACCTCCAGAGTTGTTGGACCATCACTGGACACAGACAGCAGACGACATAGGGTGAGAATTTTCCATGTAATTATTGCAGGTATGGCAAGACCAGGCCACCCTAGACCTCACTTGTGCAAAAAGAGTTTTCCATTGCATATGAACTTGAGCTGGCTTGGAATCACTACCAGACTGCACCAGGAAAAGCTGCTTGACTTAGAGGTGTCATTTGATGTATCCTTTCCCATCCATTAAAGGTCAGCACCATGACAAAACACAACAGAAAACATATTCTTGAACAGTAGAAACAAAGTACTCAGTATTTTTCTAAAAGCTCTTTAGGCCAGTTCCTCTACACAAATCTTTCTTTCAAATGTGGGAGTCGATAAAATATGCCATATGAAACCATACCTACTGCTCAGAGTCTAAATTTAGATTCTCCTCAGAACTGAAACTACACCAGAGTAAAAAAGCATTTAACAATGGTCTTTATTTAATTTGACATATCCCTCTTCAAATACTTCCCTTGCAAAATCCTTTTGTGCTCTTTTAAGTAGGACAATGTCTTTTCTTCATGTAATTCAAGCGTGGCATAAAGTGAGAACTACCCATTTAGAAATACACACATGCACAAGTAGAAAGATAAGAGAAAACAAGTCTCAAACAACCAAACTGCTTATTGTTGCAAGTGGAGAGTAAGAGGGCAGAGGGAAGAAGAGGGAGGAAAGTAAAAATACTAGGAAAAAAAAAAAGAAACAAAGGGAAAGGAAAAAGTTGCACAACATTTTGCTGATTCTTCCTAAGAGGCATGTAATATTTACCACATTGTCATATTTTGACACTGTCACTTCAAGTGGTAATGTTTGGTTTGGTTTTGGGGGATTATTTTTGTAGATCTATCCTCTTGCATGCATGTCTTCTGTCAGTATTTCTTCTGTGTTTAGTTTCACTTTTGTAGAAATATGGGAACAGGATTCACTGCTACTTCTACCCAAAATAATAGCCTCGAGTTTTGGACATGGGACCTCACTCCTCTACTATGCAATGTAGTGGTGCTGGCAACAGATAATTTTTAAGCTCAGAGGAATCAAAAGCAGGCTTCTTAGAATCAAGCAAATGTGCTTAATAACAGAAGGGAACCTAAATCCATAAAAGAATTCATACCCTGAAATGACACTAAGCGGAATATTTTTTAAAACATTTTCAAGATGTATTACTAGATTTTTTAATTCCTCATCTGTGCCTATAACACATTTGTTTGATTTAGTGTCTAAAATAAACTTTTACTACTTTTTATTCCTGATAGCACTGAAACAATTAACACAGCAAAGGGAAAGTGTATGAAACTCCCCACCAGCCCATCCACCAACATATCTCTGAAGTGCATTCCCAACTGAGTAGCCCAGTTTTGCCCTTGGCTTCATAACTGCAGTTCCGTGGGTAAATGTCTCCTACTTGCTGGAGAGGGGATGCAGTTTTGGTCTGTGTTAGGAGAAAGAGACCACAGATCGATTTTCCAAAGCTCTGGCAGGTTGGGATTGTGATATTGTGATGTGGGTGGATCTCAAGTGGGTGTTTAAACAAGTGATGAAAACAAGAGATGCCAGACACCCCCCAAGTTCTGAGCAAGATTCTCAAAAGGCAGATCGTTAGGCGATGGTGCAAGTGGAAGGTGAGACCAAGGAATCAAAAAATGAGGAAAAGATCAGTTAATAGAGAAGCAAAGAGACACGGGATTGCTCTACTGGAAAAAGGGAGGAGTACAAATAGAAAAGTTATGAGAGCAGCCCCAACAGGCTGGAGAAATTTGGAATATCGTGGTCAAAATCAGATTTAGACAAGAGAATGGCTACTGGCAACAGGCACAAGAGTATAGAGTAGTGCTGGACAAGACCCTGATTAGAAAGAAGGACAACTGACCATCTGTCCTTCATGGCACTGCCACGGTCACAGTGGAGGTGGTCAGGGATGGCTTCCAGGTGAAAATGCAGAAATTAATGAAGTGATAGGAGTCCTTCAGTAGGCAAAGAGCAAAGGCAGGACTCAAGAGGTAGGATAAGCTTGTGTGCCGGTACTATGAACAAGGTTCTGGGATGTGTGAGCCCCCAAAAAGGGGTTCACAGCGTGAGGACTGCTCTCAGGAATGAACTCCCAGTGGAGAACTCTTAGGATTGCAATTGCATGACTGATGAAAGCTTTAAACATGAAACAAAGGGGAGAGGGTTGGTATATTCAGTCTCCATGCCTGATTCTAATGCAAGGCAAAAAAAGGAAAATCAGATAAATGAGATTATTGTAATGGGTAATAGGACACGGAAGGGGAGAGGAATAGGCAGCAAGAGAATACGGGAATAATATTGAAGAGAAGAATAAATGTTTGTGTGATACATTTAATGAAATTTGCTATTTAAAACTGGATTAAAACAGAAAAAATCAAGAGAAATGCTGTGCATTAAGACCAGATACATATAGGAATGAGAATCTCTGGTGCAGAACAAAAGAAAAGGATATTACAAGAAGAATAGAAACACATTGGAATAGTAATCTTGCCTCAAACACAGGCATTGAAAGATATGCATTATTTAAAGAAGGAGAAAAGGTAAAAGGCACTGAGGTAGCAATGCTCATTAACTGATGAAGTAGACTGAAAAGAAATAAGAATTGATTGCTTCAGTAAAACCCAGAAACAGGCTGAGTCAAAAATCTCTTTAGGAAAGCCTGAAAAAGACAATCTATGGGAATTAAAATAGTGTCTGCCACTCCCTTTAATGGCTGGATTTTTTTATGACTGGAGATCAGCATCTTACTCCCAGAAACTGAGGAAATACATCATTAGAAGAGTTTCAAATTCACCCTGCAGTAAGCAATGCTTCCAAATACAGTAGGACAAACTATCCTTGCATGAAAGGGACACATTGCTACAGCAAGTAGTCCCTGGCTCTAGAGCAACATCACATCAGCTACAGTTCTGATAAGCACCAAAACACTTCAAGCTAGCTACTTGTAGCATAAAAGTTTGGTCTAAATGACCATGAGTTGATTCAATCTTTAATAAGCAGAAGGACAAAAACAGGCCTAGACCCAAGATCTATGATTTTGAACATAAAATATCCATCAAGACAGAAGGTAAAATCTTAGGACTTCTAGAATCTGAAAGTAGCATGGATTTGACCTCAAAGGTACAAAAGATTCCAATGAATTTGCAACCCTATCCCACCCTTGCTATATACAGCAAGGAGAAAAAATCATTGTGGAGGGGGACAAATACTCCCTCACAAAAAAAGGATGAGAAAAGACACCAAAAGAAAGAGCTGATCAGCAAAGAAAAATTTATTTAATGCCAAAAAGTGCAAGACAGAAGTACAGATGGGTAAGACTCTCTGTGGGACATCCTGCCAAAGGAACACACAGTACATATGCATCAAAATAAATGAATGCATGGACAAACAAATACAAATATTGCTGTTGGGTGTTTTTGACTGGCCCTCTATTCCAGCGATCCCAGTGTAACTCAATTTTACCAAGATCTGCCCAGTAAAAAGCAGCATATCCCCTTCCAAGACAGACTGCAGCTGACTTATGCTGGAAAGATCTATGCAGTCTGTGAGCCTACCCTGCCCCATGTCACTGCAAAGGAGTTAAGCGTATCTGGTTTACTTTCCATGGCATTGCATGTGAGGAAGTGCTTAGTTCCACATCTCCAGTCTGGGCATTTACTTATCCAGATGTCAACAGCACTATAAACCATCTGACCATACCAAACTAACTTTGACTACAGGATCTGCATAAGCTTTTATATATTTTCCATAGTGGCTCTTAGATGGCCTTGGAGAGAGTAGACTTGGCAGAAGTGGGTGAGGAGCAAAACACAAGTAAAGAAAGGTAAAAAAATGTATATATGGATTACCCCAGTAAAGGCATGCAATGATAGGACAAAGGGTAATGGCTTGAAGCTGAAAGAGGGTAGGTTTAGATCAGATATTAGAAAGAAATTCTTTACTGTGAGGGTGGCAAGGCACTGTATTAGGATGCCCAGAGAATTTGTGGATGTCTCATTCCTGGAAATATTCAATGCCAGGTTGGATGGGGCTTTAAGCAACATAGTCTTAACGGGAGGTATCCCTTCCCACTGCAGGGAAGTTGAAACAAGATGATCTTTAATGTCCTTTCCAACCCAAACAATTCTATTTTGCTGAGGAAAAGTAAGAATTTTAAGCTGGCCTTTGCAGAACAAATATCATGCAAACAGGAAGAGACAGCACAAATTTCCCAAAACACAATCCCAGTACTGTTCTGTGAGTGCAGACAGGAGGGATCACACACATTGAGAGTGACCATTAGCCCCTGTAGTGTTTTGGGGCAGGGATGGTGTTTATACTGTGTTTGTACAGTGACTAAAGCAAGACGGCTTTGACTCAGATTTCTGAATGCGACTGGAATAAGTACAGAATTTTTTTTAAAGCACAGTTTTGGGCCTCAACTACTTTTCACACCAAGCACAACAAGATATAACAGCAGCTACCTCTACCACTGTGGAATGCAGGGTGCATTCAGGCTTCCTCCTGGGAATACGGAATCCATAGCCAAGAGCAAGAATCAAAATCATATGCCTGGCTTTAGCCAAGGCAAACACCATCTTAGAACAGCTTCTGTCACCATGGCATGCCTGGTCTGTCTGGGAAGGATCTGGGATGAGCTGTAAAGCCTGAGTCAGTTTTCCATGCTAAACCCTCTGAGGGGCTGGGGCTGGTGAAGGCACTAAAGATTAAACACCTAACATGGTGGGCGGGAATTATGCAGGCAGAATCCCAGAGCTGAAAGTAGCCCTGTGATCCCACAGAAAACCAAATGATGTGGGCAGCAGTGATCTGCACTATTCATGCAATGCATGGCAATCCTTTGCAATCCTTTACCAGCCCTTTGATTTCTCCACTGCTATCTCCCAGTGTCGCTGGGGTTTTCCCAGTCCATTTGTTCCTCCTACCGCTGCTACACCTGTGCTGGAAATGGCTGCCCATAGTGTCTCTATAACATGCTATGGAATGTGGCAAATATTCCCCATAACATCTGCCTAGAGAACTCAGAATTTCTTTTTTGGGGTTACAGAAACTTTTAAAAACATTGGATGTCACACAGGGCATACACTCCCCCCAGCATGAAAATAATGTGTGTGGCTCTGCTCCTTCAGGCGACTTCTTAGTGCATCAGGTAAATGATGAATTACCCTGTCAGTCAGAGCTCTTCCTTTCAGGGAGATAAAGAGCATGTGCCTGAATAGAAGTTACTTGGTTTTAGCTACCACACAGCCTCATGGATGGATGTGACAGGTTGCTTCTGTGGTATACAGTTCTGGGAGATGACCCTTAGATATTTGCGTGGGATTCTGTGAAGTGCTGCAATACAGTGACCAGAAATAAAGTTCAAGCTTCTGAGCATCACCCAATCTAACCAGAAAGATTTTAACCTTCTTGTCATAATGATATGATAGCCATGAGAGTAGTGAGCCTGGTACAACCAGGTTGGTCCATTGCCAACAAGTCTGAAATGTATTTACAACATGTGGGTGCCTATGCCAAATAGTTTGGAGCATAAAGAAAAGCTGCAAAAGTCCTACTTTATTTTTTACTGTACTGTCTAATAGATGCTCTGTCAAGTTATACATTTCTTGCTGTGACAAATTATTCCTCCTCTCCTGACAGGACCTCCAGCTGAGTCTGCTGTGCTCAATTAGGAGAAAATGCATATTTTAATCCACCCCATGGTGTAGTAACATTTCACTCTGTGGCCTTGGCAAAGGCATCACTTAACTATTTCTGCAGTGGTTTCACATGCAGCACATTATTATAATGTCAGCAGCATTTCCGTCTGTTCTGGTTTCCCTGGCAGTACTCCCCTAGGCATTGAGATGTGGACAATTAAAGACCACTTTATCATTTTGGTACCAACGATTTCCTTACCCTGATACAGTTCATTTCTACACATCAGCTGCTCCTACTGTCACAGCCATCTTTGATTTTCCAGGCCACTGTGGTCTCTTGGTGAGTTGTGACCACCCTCCACTGACGGACTAGAAAAGGTGATCCTATACCCTTTCCAAAACAATGCATCAGGTCTGTGTCCTCCTTGGTAGTCATTACCAGATCCAGATCTCCTCCAATCTCTAGCAATGAATGGAGATCCCCTCATAAACCCCCTAATCATAGTGTGCCTATATTATATGGAAAAATGCACCCTCTTTCCAATAAATCATCAGGACTTCTGTGAAATGTCTTCTAATTTTGTAGTCGCACTTGAAAACCACC
>VYZP01018200.1:16985-47879 GCA_013400635.1 Hypocryptadius cinnamomeus | reverse complement strand
CTCTCCTCTCCTCTCCTCTCCTCTCCCATGGGATCTTTGGGAGGTTTGGGGTACTGTGGATTCACAGCACAGTCTGGATTAGCACATTTTGCCTTCAGACTGCAGGCAGATGCAGAGATCAGCCAGTGCACTATCATCTTCAGTAGTGTTTCAGAGCCACATAAATCCCCCAGGGTACCAGCAGGCCAATATTCTATTCTGGATATAATCTCTGAGTTAAATACCTTCCTCAGACGTCCTGACCATGCTTCTGTAGGAGCAAGAGACAAATCACCAGCTCTGTTAAAAGCAGCACTGAACCCAATTCTGATAATCCTTTGGCATTACAGAGGTAGACTTATTATTTTCCTGTATGTGGAACTTCACTGTCTAAATCTAAATCAAAAGGTCGTTTTATGTTGTTTTTCTGCTGGTCTTTGTTGAGCAATGCAAGGCAATTTAGCATACTTCTCCTTCAAGGATTTTTGAACAGCATTGTATGGCTGCAGAAAGAAGAATCCTGTGTGCAGGTGTGATGCTTTCTGCAGGCAGCTGATAATAAATGCACTCAGCTGATGTACTCCAGTGAAAGGTGTAGGCATCTCTTCCTCAGGCAGACAGTGCAGTCTGGGTGATTTGTTTGTGTGTGCAAAGGCCATTAAACAGGAATGTCAGGGATGGGACAGCAACCATAGGGAGACAAAAATGTGACTAGCTGTGTTAGAGTGAAGATCCAGATTGATGATTATTTGCTATTGTGCTTTCTCTGAATTAAAAGTATTTTCTTGATTAGAAAGCTCTCATAATTAAGATATTCTCCTTGGTTGACACAGAAAGCATTCTGCAGGCTGTCTGCTAATATCAGTTCAAGGCAGCATTGCTTGCACAGGACATGACTGGTAATAAAAAAATAAATCAAAGGTTTGCTATTTTTAAAATTGTAAATATTAAAAAATAAACATTTTGTGTTTACCTCCCCTCATCAATTAAAATTGATGCTTTTAATCTCTTCCCACTGCAGAGGAAAGGGAGGGAATGTGCATGGTGCAATGGGAAGGAACATTGCCATTTAATTTTTGATTTCCAGTTAAGGAAGTTTTTACCATCAGGCAGGATTCGCACAGAAAATGGGGACAGAGGTGTGTTGTGTTACCTCACACCCCTCCAAGCAATTATTCCAGAGCAATGGATTTCTTCTTATAGGGGCTGCTGAGTCTAATTGCTATGTAGATCTATGATTTTTTTTCAACCTGATAACTTCAAGAAAACGGGGAGATGTTAAAAAAATGAGATGATTTATTCTGTCATTGCTTCCTGGAGCTGAACACCAGACATTTTAGCAACAGCACAGTATGACTTGAAGGTACAAAATGAGCTTCTACCCCAGACTTCTCATTCCCTAAACCTTACTTCTGCCAGACTGGAATGCTGGTAGAAATGCACCCAAAGCATGGCTGGGGAAAGAGAACCTCTGCCTGCTCATCGGGATCATATCAGTGGATCCCCATGGGCTTCACAAGGCACAGGCAGAGCCTGAGCATTCATCCAAGTGGGAATTGTCTGGCTCTGCCTAAAATGGGATCCATTTTGACTCATCTAGAAATGATCAGTAACAATTTCACAGCAGTTTTGCAATGGAGACAGCACTGATTTTATTTATTAGGTTTTTGCCTTGGCTTGAACAGAAAGGCTCCTCAGATAAATAAATAAATAAATAAATATCTTCTCAAATGCTAAATAAAACTCCCTGTGTAAGGCCTTTCTTTTCTGTGCAAGTATAAATCCATTAATCTATTATTTTTCAACTCACACTTCACAGATGCAATAATACCCAAACGTGCTGGTTCAGCACACAATAATCATTGCAGTCCTGCAAATCCCAGATTTACCTTGCTTTCAGTGGTATTCTGGGGCTGCTTTCTACAGTGCATGTAGGAAAGTATTAAATTGTAAACAAAGTGCAAGAGGAACTTTGTGGGAAAGTTTGCATAAATCCCACTGGTTTTAGTTAAAAATAAAACCCAGCCTGTCACTTCCAACTTGATGATGGCTGATTGACTGTGCCTTTTTTAATTGTCTGCCAGTGGCTATGATTAGCAAGCTGGCTCAGTTTAGGTCCCATGCAAAGAAACTTGGGGGGAACAAATTCAGGAGATGCTTAAATATATTCCAGAGGTGGGCATAGCTGTCAGGAGGGACAGGGACATTCTGGGAAGCACCTGAAATAAGCTGAGTCCCCTATTATTGCACTTCTGAGCAACTTACTGAAAGCTAAAAATAGTCCATGCATTTGGAAGAAATATATATTATCAATTTGTTTTTCCCCCATGTTTTTATTTCTCGGAGCTTACAGCCCTAGCTCTTAATTTGTTTCCCTTCCTGAAGATAGCAAAACCATAATATAGGTTTTAGTTGTAGGTTACTGTTAAAAAAAGGAGCACAGTGTGAGCAGTTATAAAAGCCTCTCATTCTCTTAACTCCTTAATTAAACTGTCAGTGATCTTTTGATATTTTGAACTTTGGGACCTCCCCTCTGACTTCTGGGTGAATATCAGATTTTTTATTAGTACTTCACAAAGCTGTCTCAGCTGCCAAAAAGGTTCTATATGCTGTTTCCTATATTAAATTTCCATCAGTCACTGTACCTGCAGAGCAGGGGGACTTTACCTCTCTGTGCTCTCTGAGTACATATCCCTTTGGAAGCAGTCCATTGTCCTCTTTTTTATTATGAACAGCACTCCTGTTACCTCAGGAACAGGCTCTGGCTTCTTCTGAGAGCCTAAAACACTTCACACTCCCTTAAAAATGTGAAAATGGGGACCTAAGCAACCAGCAGATGACAGCAGCAAAGAACAGCCATTTCTAATCAGGATATTTCTAACTGATCAGATGAAATGAAGCCTTTTTATTATGATTAAATTTGCTTTTCCATTCATGCCCACTGCTTCCCTCTCAGTGCACAGACATCCACTTTTCCTTGTCCATGTCCCTGACCTTAACAGAGCATCCTGCCATCTCCATAATTAATTTCTGTGTCTAACCTCACTATTTTCACCAATTCTGCCTTCCTTGGCTCCGTGCCACTGTGGTGAATTTCCATCTCCATGGTTTGTCTGAGGTAAATCCATTTTTAAATGGGACAGCTGTTGGTCAGAGCAGGTCAGTTATCAATGACCATCATTCTCCCAGGCTGTATTGGCCATCCTGCCAAGGAAGGCCACACTAGAAATGCAAATGGATGAACTGAATAATGCATGTTTTTCATGTGTGGATAATTGTCCCTGTTCCCATTTAGTGAAGGACTCAGCCAACAACCTCAAGATGTTCTACAGAAGTACATGAATAATAATTTACAAGCTCAGTGCAGCCATGCATTAATGTCCCAAACAGATGCCTGGCTGAGCCTGATGAACCATCAGCTGTAACTTAGAACATTTGTTAGAAATTTTGTAGTATGTGTCCCATGAAGAGCTTCCTGCCAGACCTGTTGGGCTTAAAGTCAGTCCAACCTGTCAGGCAGCTGCTAATGGGGATGGTCAGGAATCTGCTAGGACAGAGACTGGGCTTGCAAAACCCCAACAGCCTTCTTTAGCCTTGCTGGCCTTCTTGAGGACAAGATGCTCTGGCCCCATGGATCAGCCCTGCCTCATGGTGGAACACAGAATTACAGAATCACTGAATAGTTTGGGTCAGTTTGGCATTAAAGATCATTTCCACACCCCCTGCCATGGGCAGGGACACCTTCTACTACAGCAGGTTGCTCTGAGCCCCATCCACTGAGGCCTTGAACACTTCCAGGGGTGGAACATCCACAGCTTCTCTGGGTAACCATGTGCAAATCCTCCTCCCAGGGAAGATTCCTTCCTTAAATTGAATCTAAACCTGCCCTCTGGCAGTATAAAGCCACTTCCCCTTGTCCTGTTACTGCATGCCCTCATCAAAAGTCCTTCTCCAGCTCTCTTGCAGCCCCTTTGGATACTGGAAGGGGCTCTCAGGTCTGTCTCCCTGGAGCCTTGTCCAGGCTGAACAAGCCCAGCTCTCTCTGCCTGTCATCACAGGTGAGGTGCTCCAGCTCTCTGAGCACCTTCATGGTCTTAACACCCAACACAGTTGCACATTTGTAGGTGTCCCCCGGCATCTAAGGTGAGTGGCAAACCCCACTGAGGAGAGTCAGCCTCCTGGACAAGGCTTTCCTGGGAGAAGGTGACTGAAGAACTGCTGTCTTGTGTGGGAGGCTTGGGGTTAGCTGGATTTTTCAGACATCAGAAAAAGAAATCAAAGAGAAAAACAGGAAGATGCTTTAGCCAAAGTTTCTGAGCTCAGAAGGAGCTCTGGGAGGCAAACACAGCATCTGAGATGGAAAATAACAGAGGTAGAGAGCTGTGCTTTTGTGTAGTATCTTTTTACATCGCTGCAGCAGTGTTTATCCTGCACCAGCTGGTGTTTCATTAATTGTGTGTGCACAGGGAGTGGTAGAAGGCAATACAAACTGTGTGTAAACAGGGTGAAGCATGGCCAAAAATAGGGAAATACAGAATCGTCAATATTATTGATTGCAAAGACCTGTTATTTGTGCAGGTACAGGGTTTTCTTCTAGCCCCAGACAGGAAGAGGAGATTGACTCCAGTTTTACATGAGGTAATTTCTGATCACTTTTAAAGCCAGGTTTTCCAGAGCATACAATACTGAGGATTACAAACTAATTTGTTTAGGTCTGAAGCAATGAGATAAGTGAAGGCTGCAAAACCAGCAGGCTCAGCCCCCATGGAGCATCCTGTGTCAGTGCCTGAGTACCTGGATGGGAACAAAAACACTGCTGATGAGCTTCACAGAGATCCACAGCTGGCAAAGAGGCAATGGCTGCCATAGAGATAGCAGGGAGATCAAGAAGCTCATAAGAAAAATGGAAGGAGCTTTCCCCGAGAGCAGATGGAGTGTGGAGACCCAATAGAATGATACCCACAAGCAGGATATGGTCAGGTTGTTAAAACCCTTCACAGCACAGCCTCAGCTCATTACCATGAAAGCCCAGGGATTGATTTAATGCAGTCAGTGTGCAAGTGGGGAGGAAATGGCTCTTCACCATACCATCTGTTCATGCCATCCCCATAACCCCACCAGCTCACTCTCCTGTGCTGCCTCTCCCTCCTGTGGGTGCCCTTCAGAAATAAATGCAAGGCTCTGCAGAGTCCCTGCTTGCCAAATGCCTCAGTGACATCTCCTGAGTTGGGAAAACATGCAGTGCTCCCTTTGGGGACAGAGAGAGCACTTCATCCTCGGGGGTGTGTGTCACAGAGGCAGCCCCGTGGTGCTGTCCAGGAGTGGCTCTGCCACGACTGTCAGCAGCAGCTCCATCTCTGCACAAGTGGCTTCAGGGAGCAGCACTGTGAATTTTTACATGGCTGATGCTGTGTTTCCACGCTGTGGTGGAGAGCTCACTAGATGGTGGGTAGCTCTCCTCCTGGCTTTCCCAGCTGTGGGTGATTTCCCTTAGCTCTGCACCAGAAAGGAAGGGCTCTTCTCTGGTGCACATTCAAGTATGAGGAAACATTAACAAAATCTTTGAAATGGCATCTTTGCTCTCTAAAAATGAATTTAATTTGATCCTGCTATAAAGAGAAGGCTCCTGCTCTGCTGACAGTTACAAATGCATCTAAAAAACTGTAATGGCTTCAATCTCCTGAGCTAAGCACCCTCATGGCAGAGCTATGCCAGACATCTAAGGCTAAAGGGAGAAGTTTGAGGTGAAAGTAGCACATCCTCTTCATGGTATATTTCTTCTTGACAGCATACTCCTTAATGTTTGCATGCTGGTGTCTTGGGTCTTTTTTTTTTTTTCTCCCTAAGTGGTTCCTCCCCACTGAAGCAATGACTGTCATCATATTAAAGGCAATTTCAGCATGTTCCAACAGCCAGCACTCCTTAATCACACACTGCCAACTAAGAGCTCCCAACTGGGAAAAGCTTTGCTCTTGCTGGGCGAGATGTTTCACTTGAAGAATCCCTGGGATACTTTTTAAGGTTATTTCACCAAGCTTTCTACAGTTAAATGAAGTCGATATTAAAAGTTTAAATAACCTTTTGGTCTTCTTTTCCTGTCAAATTTGGATTTCTCAATGGTTTAACTGAGTTATTTCACATCTATTGCAGAGTGGGCTGACCCTGTCTTTCAGAGGTGTTAATCCTTTCCAAGTCTTGATTTCAAACTAAAAGAATTGCCAGATCACCCTGCCAGTGGATTTTGTGCTGTGTCTCTGAGTTGAGAAGCAGAGATGTTGCTGAATTGCCCCAGCTCATTCTCCCTGGCAGCATCCCTGTGGCTTCATTTGCAGGGCATCCCATGGGTAAGGTGGGCACTGGGATATGGTCAGTGGTCATTTGAACTTAGGCTTCATCCAAAAGATCTGTAGAAAGGGAGTGAGCACTGGCTGAGTTTGGCTTAGACAGCTTCAGTCTTCTCTGAACTGGCAATAGACTGTATAGGAAAAGGAATAACTGGGGTAATTTTGGCATGATTGGCTGGCTGAGAGCAGAACCATGGTGCAGTGTGAGCTTTGGGCTTGAAAACAGAGAGAGATGAGAGCAGTTCTGAGTGCAGCCTGATCAGAGAATCACAGAATCCCAGGATGGGTCAGGTTGGAAGAAACCTCAGTGGATCATCTCATCCCACCTCCCTGCTCCAGCAGGGCCATCCCAGAGCACAGGGCACAAGATTGTGTCCAGGTGGTTCTGGAATATCTCCAGTGAGGGAGACCTCACACCCTCTCTGGGCAACCTGTTCCAGTGCTCAGTCACTGCATAGGAAAGAAGTTTTCCCTCATGTTGAGGTGGAACTCCTGTGCAACAGTTTCTGCCCATTTTCTCCTGCTTGGCACCACTGAGAAGAGCCTGGCTTCATCCTCTTGGATCCTGCCTTTCTGCAGGGGAACACTGCTGTGGGACAAAAGGAGTCCTGGTGCCCTTCCACCTGGTCTGACATAGGCAGACCCTCACTTTTAGCCCCAGAAGGTCAGGTCCTTGACTGGAATCTAGAAGGAAATGGGAAAGAAGCAAATGGCTGCCCATCCACCAGTGTAAATCTGCTCTGGTCAGGAATACTGGAATGTTTTTCAGTTTGTTTGGGTCTGGAGTCAGTGACTCCCCTAAATTGGTCTCTGTTACTTGCCCTGGTTGAGGTGAGGAATATCTGACAGTGACTGAGCAGCATGTTTTACCTCTCTGTTCTGTAGTACAAGCTGGTGTCTTGGCTCTTCGAGGTACAGAGGCTGCCCCTTGTCCCTTTCATTTGTGTTTTTTAAATTATTTCTTCATTTCTGACTTAGCACTTCCAAACAAAACTGATAGTGTTCCACATTGCATGGCAATGGAAGTGCATTGTTCTAATTGAAGCTCCTGCTGTAAAAGCTTTTCAATAAATTAACAAAACCTTGAGAATGATGAAGTCAACAGAGTAGCTGGTGGCACATTCCATATCATACCAAGGTTTCTGAAAGCCAGGTGGAACGTTCTTAATGTCAGAAGCAAGGCTGATAGCAATGGGTGTTATTTTTTATTGGGCCAGTGGATAAATCTGGAAAAAAATCAAAAATCTTTCAGTTGCAAAACGCTTTTTCAGGTCTGAAGACTTCAGATTAAATTTCAGGCACTTTATAGTCTGGTACAGTAATATTTAAGTTAAAAAAAGAAAGCCATAATGATTCAAATTAATTTAAATTTCCACTTAAAGCAGACAGCAGAGAGTAGTATATTTGGGGAACAATTTGCAATTCTTTTGCTGATGTATTACTTTGTAAATGGAGAGACTCTCTTAGGCATTTAGTGAGACCATTTAGTCTTCAGGCAAAAAGCAATAAGAGGCAAAAATGCAGAGAAGAAAACACAAATTCTGCAAATCCTCTGTGCCCATGTTCTGTGTGGCTTTGTGCTAGGGATGTGCAGGAACACTGCACAAACAGGGCTGGCCAGAAGCCAAACATGAGGATTTTGATATTTTTCATTGGAATAAAAGCACAACCTTTGTCACTAAATAAACAGAAATAGTTCTGCCTCCCTCTTCACCCCTCTTCCAACAAAAACCTGAGCAGCAGGAAGTTGTGCTGGTCTGGATTTAATTTCAGCAATTAACTGCAATTAAAGGTGAGCCCTTTCAATTATTTCAAATCCAGAACTCTACACGCTAGACAGGACAGTGGTGAAAAAAAAGGTTGTTATTATACTAATATGTTGGGGTTTTTTACTTCTAAAAATATATATTTATATGCTTAATCTTTTTGCAGTATGGATTTTCCTACTTTAGGGGCTTTAGGTTGGAAACCTTGGCTCCATCCCCCCAGCTTATCCACTAAACAGCTCAGTGACCCTGGGCCAGTGCTGCATGACCTCTCTGTGCCCTGGTGTTGGCCTCTGGCACAAATGGCAGCTACGTAAATCCAACTTCCTCCAATACAGGGAAAGGGGAGTGCTGGATCAGTGCTGCATATTATTATTGATGATTGATTTCCTGCTCCAAGTTAAATCAGGCTGAAGAGCAACTTGTAAAGTCCTTTGGCACTTTCTCCCTGTTCCTGCAGTGTGCCCCAAGCTGAAACCACCCTGCTGTCATGTGGAGGCTTTGAACTGTGTTTCCCTCTCCCTGCCCAGGAGCGTGGCCCCCTTAGGAGATCCTGGGAGAGCTGAAGGCTGTTTTTGTCTTTAATCATCTCTGGTAAAATGCAGAGACAGTGACTAATCTGCAGCACAGATGAGTGTGGATCAATTGGCAGTGCTGCTGAGTGACATTTCATTAGGCCAGTGCCAATAGCAGATATTGATCCAGCGGCCAATCAACATAAGTTTGCCAGGACCCAGCCTGCCTGATGGAGCTGGGAGCTGTCCTGTGGAAGAGGAAACTGTCTGGAAGTGAGCACAGGACCCCTCAGCTGGGCTGGGAGGCAGTGGGAATCTCCCTCTGGCTCTTGAGGCCTGGGGTAGCTGATGGTGATGTGCTGGTGGGATTGGTGGTGACAACGTGGTCGTGGTGCACCACGTGGTGCCACATGTCACCATCTCCTTACATCAGTGGGGTTCTCTGAAAGTCATGAGATGGTCTGGTTGGGGTGGGTGGAGGCTGTCTTTGCTGGGATTCACTTCTACATGCAGTGAAAGATCTTGGGTCTAATAGGCTTAGGTTTTTAGCCATCTGCAGGGCTCCTCTTTCCCTCTCTGTAAGTATCTCAGCTTCCCTTCTTGCAGGAAAAAGAAACATCTGCAAAATGGAAACAAGAAAGAAATCCTGTCAAGAGAAATCTGCTTTTCCCTCTGCCTTAATGCCAGACAAAGAAATAGGAAAAATATCTCCCTTGCCCTTTTCTCTCTAATAATTGCATCTGCAAGGAAGAAAAGAGAAAGGGGAAGGAGAGATGGATATGTGATATTCTCCATCAAGAGCACATCTGCAAGTAGTTTACTCACCCACCAAATGACCAGTCCAGATTAGACTTGTTTACATGGGAGGATTGTTAGGGAGTGAAAGAAGGTGTGAGTTTAAATCCCAAAGTGGACAAACCTGACCAGTGAGAGGGAACAGAGGTCCCCATAAGACACTTCTCAGTAATAGTTACACTGCAGCAGTCATACTCACATTGTTCTCTGCTCAATTTCCCCATGTTTAACCAACTCTGTGTGATATACAGAAAACAGATTAGAACTCTGATTCAACGCATTATTTCAGCTCTCTGATCCAGTTTTGTCTTTTTATTGAGTCCAGTGTAGGATTTAGGGTCCTGAAAAGGAGTTAGGAGGCTAAAGCTGGGCTTCTTTGCTCCCAGTTGTGACAGGAGCCCAAGAAGAGCTGTGACCATGGTCACAGTCCTTCTGAGGCCACACACATCAATACTTCACTCTGCAACAGACTGACCCTAAACAAGGCCAAGCAGCAACAAACCCTGGTTGAAAACCCACCATAAATTAATAAACAAAGCAGCCTTTCTGGTTTATTGATTGAAATGATTTTGTATGTGGAAGGAGCATTTTTCTCACTTGGATAGTATTGCAGAAATCATCCTGAAGCTGTCTGCTAAAGCATCTGCTATTTGGTTAGAGCAAAGAAAACAGAAAATACTGAGTGAAAAAGCAGCAAAAATAAGTGATCAATTCCAATTCTAGAGTCTCATTTAAAAACAGTGGCAAAGCTCCCCACTTCCAAAGGTGCACAGTGCCCTTCTTCAGCATTCCTTTCCAGACAGACAAACAGAGTCCAGCAGACATCAGACAACAGCTGAACCTGTAGCCACAGGAAGTCCATGAGTTGTTTTCCCTTGGGATATGGAAAAATGGAGGCATCTCTAGGCTGGAGGTGCTCAGGCCTGAGTGACTGAAAAAGCAGAAGAGGAAACTGAGCTGCTCTCAGATAATGCTCTTGTGGTTGGTGGAAAATTGTATAATTTGGCCAAGGGAGGAAAAGGTTTTGGCATTTCTTTTGGAAATCTGACTGCATAGCTCAGCCCACACTTGGCTGGAGGTGTAATCACACCATTTAAAGAATCCATCAGGCCAGCTGAGTGATCTGACTGATCCTTCCTTGCAGAGTAGGTGTCAGTAGGTGTTAGTACCTTTAATCAATCTGAGAGTGATGTCTCAGGGGATGAGACCAGGACTTCATGTAGCACTGTACATCCATCATGCACTGCCCTAAACATTTTAGGGCAGCAGTGCCTTGGGCCCTTGATCTTGAGCTGAAACCCTGAGGACACCTATGTGCATTTTTTCTGTGACTGTTTTTTTTTTAATGAACTGCCTCAGTTTTGGCAACAGGCCAGCAGAGTGACCTCTCTCTGCTGTCAGCCATGGGTTTTAGTCTCTCAGTTGTAAATAGTTAGCAGTGACAGAGGGATTTCCAGTTAATTGGGGAAATGAGGGCAGTGTTATTATCCTCTCTTACACTGGGGGAGATGGAGACATAGAGGCAGAGTGATTTGTACAGGACTTCCCACTTGGCTGAAGGTCAGGCCAGCAGGATAATCCATCCCTGTGAATCCCAGCCTGGTGCTCTGTGTGTTTGGCCACGATGCTCCAGAGATGTGACAAATGAGACTTGGATCTCTGCCTGCTTCTCTCCTCTTTCTTCTTCCACCCAGACATGTTTTAAATGAAACTAGGATGACTTCAGACCCATACCAAGTATGGTCAAACTCTCAAGCACCTTCTTCTTAATATTCATGCTTTTTCACAAATGCAGATCAGGCTAATTGGCTTGCCAGCATGCACAGATGTCTCTCTGCAAGAGCACTCAGGTGCTGTGAGAATTGATTGTGAACATGAAATGGAACCAGATTAAAATTTGACCTACAATAATCAATTTCTAAACAGTAGGACAAGCAGTAAAGAGATGATGGAATTTCTGGACTTTGCAAATCAGTTACTGGCTGTTGTTGTGCTCTTCTGAAGGGTCTCTCCCTCATTACATGTCCTGATTTTTCTTTAGATGAGCAGCTTGAGGGGCAAAGATCTTTATTAAGTCATCATGAAAGAATGATTCTCTCCCTTGCATATAAAATGGCACTAAATATCCCTTAAAAGGGCTTTTTCAGCATCATGGAAATAATTCTCATTTCCTTGAAGCGACATCACTTTATTACTTGGATTGCAAATCTTCACATCTTTTGCAGGTCAATTCAGTAGTTAGTTAGGAAGAATGTATGTGAATACAGTTTCTCCAAAGCAAAATTAAAATGTGCTTGGTAGGAAGCTTTTGCTGTAGCATGTTACTGTGTCTGTGAAGTCAGGATCAATGGAAATTTGCAGAAAGGCTATTATTTACTGTTTCTTTCAAGCAGCTGGAAGACTAACCTGCAGAAATCTTCTTTTCTTCCAAAATCCAGCATGAAAGACTGTTTAGTGAGACATCCCTATCCTGGAGATTAACTAATTGCTCAGCAGTCAGTCATTTTCACTGCACAGCCAAGGACAGTGATTCCTTTCTCACTCACAGATGGAGCAGTGGTTTAACACAAAACAGTTCCTGGGACAGGAGGATTAAGGGGAATTTACTGGAGAGCAATTAAAAGAGTTGTTAGAGCAGTTTGTTTTTGAGGCTGAATTTCACATCAAAGTGGAGCTATCTGAGGAGTGTACAGAGCAGAAGAACAATAAAGCCATCATTTCAAACCATCTACTCTGCATCCTTGGAGTGCAGATTAAAAAAGTGAGCTAAGAGTCTATGGAGATTTGCGGAGTGAATTAGAGGAAACAGCCTAAAGGTTTGTGTGGGGTCATTTCCTATTAATCCATTTCTCTCTAGTCTTTCATAGTTTGACTTTTTAAATTTGCATTTTAATTAATGTAAACAAAAAAGGAAGATTTTTTTAATATAATGGAAGTTTTTTTTGTTTTTAAAAAAGATAATATCTGAAAAATAATAGTTAAAAGCATTTTAGCATCAGGTATTAGCAATGTCTTGGGAGTTTTCTGAAAAGGAAAATCTGAAAAATAAGATTTAAAAGCATTTTAACATCAAGTATTAATAGTTAGCCTTGTTCTTTGGGACCTGCCTAGATTTTAAAAACATGTTCGTTTTGGAGCAAGCCTTTTCACCAAGGGTTATTCATTAGGAGTTGAGTTTGACTTGCCTAGTTTTCAGAATATCAGAAAAGAGGATCCCAGATATGCCCTGTTTTGACAGCTGGAGGCTCCTAGAGGGGACCAGTCCTCAAGGAGTGAGGGGTGAAGCATCCCAGACCCCCCTGAGCCCATCAGAGCAATGGCCTGGGAAGGGTTTGCTGGGTTTGGCAGTGCTTGGTGCCAGTGGTGGGAGTGATCCAAGCAGGATCTGTCCTACAGCACCTGCAGGGGGATGAACTTTGCAGTGCAAAAGGGTGGGTGTGCAGAACAGACACATCTCAGGTGGTGTTCAGTTTCCCAGGGGCTGTGGGAAGGGCATCTCCATTCCCCTGATGGAAGGTTTTCCTGGGAAGTGTAGTGAGAACAAGGGGGAAGGGGTAGGTGTCCTTTCCCTGCTGGTGGTTCATCCAGTTGCTCCATCTGATTTCCCACAAGCTCTTACTGAGAGCCACCAGTCTGGCATGGTCTCCTGGGCAGTCGTGGCTTGTCCTCCCTCTGCAGCTTTTGGAAGAATAAAGTTTGTCTGTAAGGACTGGCTGGGCCCTGAGGCTGTGGGGAATTCATCCCAGCCAGGAGCTGGCAATTCCCCAACGCGCTGGGGTGGAAATAAAAACAGCACCGGATGAAGGGTGCAGAACACACACACCCACACAGAGAAAAACCACAGGAGGCGTTTTTATACCCTCTGCACCAAACCCTGACATTTGCACTGCCAGAGGTGGGGATTTGCATCCTCCATCCCCACCATCCTTGGAGGGTGTCTGCACAGAGGCGACAGGCACGGAGCTCGCTGTGCAGACACCAGAGACAAGCAGGCAGCTCAGGGTACAGCTTGTCTGACCTGCTTTAACATCCAGCTGCAGGTGAAATGACTCACACCTTCCAAGTGCCTTTGTCTTCCTCCCTCCGCTGTGCAGGGCTCCTGCAGGGTGAGTTCAGATGCAGATAGAGGCTTTGTAGGTGAGCCCTGTTCTGAGTGTCTGTGCTCTGGAAATTGGGTGTATTTTATGGGGCAGGAAATGTGTTTATGTATTATGTATTTTCAGGAGCAGGAAATAGCACACATGTCTGCGCTGGGGTATCCTGGGTCTAAATCCTGGATCTGACATAAATCTGCCTTCCACATTAGCATGACAAAAACGGAAATTACTTTTGTACAGTGCACTCCAAGATGTGAAAATTAATAGTATTTTTTGCAGACATCTTTATGGAAATTTATGTTGTACAGCCTTGTAGCATTATTTCCAAAGAAAATGAGATCTGTGTTATTGTAGTATTGGATATTGGTTATACCACTTAAAACTTTTAAAATCCATTTGCCAGCTTCAGCTAAGCTTGTGTAATTTCAGGCCAAGGAGGCAGGGGAAGGCAGATCTCCTATTAAAAAAAAAAAAACACCAAACAAACAAAAAGGCAAAAAGGCTTATATAAAAGGGTGCCAAAACCAACACACCTTGTGAGGACACTCTAATTCCTTTTTTGTATGGGAATTAGACATTCCTGGAGAAGGTGGACCAGTCCAAATCCTTCTGGTTGGATCTGAAAGCTGGTGAAGGAGCTGCTGGTGGATCTCAGCCAACTGCAATCCAGCTACTAGCTAGCTCTGCAGTGTGGTTCAAGGAAGGGTGCATTTCCCTGCCTCCATCACTTGGGAAGCTCCAACTCACTTTGCCTGCTCATCCCACTTGCTTTGTCTGCAGTGTTTTCACGTACAGCTCTGGACCTGTGCTGCCAGATGGGTCCAGGTTAAAAAGTGCCCTATATTTCTTCAAATTAATTAACCTGGTCCAGACTTGATCTTTATTCCAGCCTTAATGATTCTGTGATTCTATGATTCTGACCTCACTGATATCAGATGCCTTCTAAGAAGTTTCTGAATTAAATAGGAACAAAAATGCAGGGATCTGGACAAATACATTGGGTTGTGAATAATCAGATGCAATCTGCAAGACATTGAATCAGACAAGATAATTACCCCTGAAACAAACTTTTAAGAGATGATCAGCACTGCCATCAGCCTGGTCTGTGCTTTAATGAGAGTGACCTGTGGTTACTGAGTGAATGTAGCTGTGGGGACTGAAGTGTGGTGTTTCTGCTGCAGAAATGTTCAGTGAGCTGAGTCAAACCAATTCTCCCAGGACAGGGTCTTCACACTGCGAAAATCTTTGCTTTTTGATGGCTTTGTGTGGCTCTTCCTGCCTCCCTCCTTCCCTCTCCCCCCCCAGTTAGTGCACACACGCTGCATCCATCACCATGACAACTGTGTTCCCTTTGGATCCATGGCTGTCCCTTTCTGTGGGTTTCTGTGGAGAGGAGCAGGCACACGATGAACACCGCTAACAACAGCATGGGATGTTCAGGCACAGGACAGGATGATCTCTGGTCAAACACCTGCCACTTTGTATGAACTCACTGTAATTCTTCAAGACTTTTACCAGTTCTGTAATCCCTTCACGTACCTGCCTTGGAGTCACTTATTAAGGGATCTTTGTGCAGATCTCCTGTATGGAGCAAGGTCATGGAGGGATGATTTCCACAGTACTGCTACAAAAAAAGACAGCAGACAAGGGATGCATTTCAAAGTACCTGAAAAGGCCACAGCTTTACTCTTTAATTCAGTGTGTGTGTCTCAGCTTTGAGCTGGCTCCCTGACTCCTCATTGCTGTTGCCCTCATCTGCACTTGGTTTTGGAGCTGGTTATGCAAGCTGGCACCTCACAGGAGCTGCTCCAGCAGTGACATGTCCATTGCCAGTACCTGTGGTAAGGTCCCCCTTTGGAAGGGACAGAGTTCACACTCACATGAGTAACCTCTTGGTATGGAAAGGAGGGAAAGAAGCCTGAGGTTGAGATCAGGTGGAGAATCTCAAATTGCTGTTTTTTCCTCCATGCCTGCCTCAGAGATAACTTGAGTATTTCAGTCCCCATGGCTGAATGTCAGTTAACTTCTGCTTCATCTTTGCCAGCTCAGTAATTAATGTCATCTCTGTTGCCCCTTCTTCCCAAAATAAATACACTAAAAGAAACCCAGGAACCTGGTCCCATGGGACAAAATTTGTGCCACATGGAAGTCTTTCACAATCTGATCCATAAAGGAAATGGAGTCCTGCACCTAATGTCTGTCACATTAATGAATTTAGAACTTGGTGTGAGACACGAGTGTGGCTCTTTACTCTTTGAGATGAACTCTATACATACTTAATTCAGCTTCTTCTGATTAACTCTTCTGAAGATTGTGTCTGTTCCTGGGACATACATTTGGGCAGGCCTATGTGTAACTTCTCTGAGAAGGGTCGGGGACAAATTAAATACCTCATCCAATTTAAGATTTTAAAATAATCCTCTCCCAATCTCAGAGAAATGTCAGATTGCATGAGATGTTTTTCAATTCTTATTTATAAAGAAAAAAAGCTGGTTAAAGTTATTAGACATTAATAGAATTCAGTTTCCATGTAAACATTTGTAAATGTAAACATATTTTAACTATTCTCATTTAGTTTAAACCACTGTGGAAGCAGATTAAATCCAGCCACAGGAAAAATCTCCTAATATGGAAAAAATTTGTAAAGAAAAATAACTATTGCTCTGTTAGTGCTAGAATTCACATCTTGGTTTTTTTTTTTTTTTCAGTTCTTTGTCTGTGTAAGATTTTTCTTTTCTTTTACTTATACATATTCTACTGCTCTCAAGTACTCCTGACCAAAACTAGATCCTTGCTGTGCTAGGGGTGCATCTTCCTAGGTTGAGGGGAAGGAAGAGGGGGAAGTTCTCCATGGGCTGAAATGATTTCCTTGGCAGAGTAGTTCAGTGGGAGAGTGAGGACCAAGACCTCAGTCTCCATTTGAAGTGCCATTATCCCACAGGGTCAGTTGGGATGTGAGGGTCTGCTTGGTTATGCATTTCAGAGTGAAAAACAAAATAACAAACAGCTATGCACACATACAGGTTCCATGAGGAAGCCAAGGGGGGAGCAGGCCCAGGGCTGTGCATCAGCCCCCCTTTGCTCCATTGGAAACAGGGCTCCACTGAGTTAGATCATGCCTGAATTCTTGACTCTCAGCTAAACCCTGGATTTCTGAGTCCCTGGGAATTTTCTGCACTAATTCAGCATTTGGCAGACCTGCTTCTTCAAAGGACATGCCCAGAACCATTCCAGGCTGGAGCATTTTCTGTCCCAAGAGAAGAAAAGGGAAATAACTCATTGAAGAGCTCTGTCAGCTTGTGTCCTGCAGGAAGCTGAGAGAGCATGTTCTGAGGAGGTGACAGCAGAGCTTTGGGTGTGCGTCTTCTCCACTGCATGGGCATAAAGTAGGGGTAAAGCTCATGGCTGTGAGTGGTTGGTGAGTCCTTGGCCTCACACAGCAGACCAGTTTTGCATCGTGTATCTGATGGCATTTGCCACCTTGGCCACCATCCCTTTCTGCTGTTCCCAGAGTGTTTGCTCTGCTCTGAGTTACAGCAGCACCCAGGCTCAGACCCCCCTGCCACTGGGCTCAACCCATCCAAATGACACCTGGCCAAGTGGTTCTGGGGCAAAAAGCTTCACAGTCATTTCCTCACTTTTATAATGACACACTTCAGGAGTATGAGGCACAGGTGGTGTCAGATTAGAGAGGTTTTTGCTTTCCTTCTGCCAAACTCAGCAGCAGCAGTCACTGGTAATTATATTCTGTGCAGGGAGATAACCTCTGTCTGGGGAAGGTTTGAACTGAGTCTAGAAGAGGGATAAAAGAACCAAGATTGGACTGGAGGAGAAATGAAGGTGAAGGTAATTTTCAGTGAAGTGCAAGCTTTGGGAGAAGAATCAGAAACTGCTGCTGTGGTCCTTGTTGTTGTCATTCTGGTATTGTAAACACGCAGTGGGACAGAAGTTGTCAGAGTTGCCTCCTGCCTTTCCCAGTGGCACATCCAGTGCCACACTGGCCAGGGAAGCGCCGTGGGCCTGTGCCAGACTGCTGGAGCTGCCTCCCTTCCAGCATCCCCCACTGCCTCTGGACAGCAGCTGCCAGGCACAGGCTGCCTGCAGGAGAGCAGGGTGCTCAAGCTGTGAAACAGATTCATGGCCAGAAAGCAGGAGAATCATGGAAACATAGAATGGTTTGGGTTGAAAGGGACTTTAAAGATCATCCATTTCCAACCCCATGCCAAGCAGGGGCACCTTCCACTATCCCAGGTTGCTCAGAGCCCTGTCCAACCTGGCCTGGAGCGCTGCCAGGGATGGGGCAGCCACAGCTGCTCTGGACAACCTGTGCCAATGACTCACCACCCTCACAGTAAATAATTTCTTCCTAGGGTCCAGTCTAAATCTACTCTCGTTTTAAAGCCATTCCCCCTTTGTCCTGTCCCTACACACCCTTTAAAGCATTGGGTAGAGGATGTTTCTCCCACTGCAGATGTTTTCAGGGACTCAGCACAAGGCAGAGCAGCACAGCCAAACAGGGACACCAGCAGAGGAACCAGCCATGTCCCCTGAGACACACCTTGGGGACACGTCCTTGCAGCTGGTTGCTTTCACTGTTGCATCTCCTGCCACAGGTGCTGCAGTGCCCTTCGGGGAAAGAGAGGCACAAACAAAACATCACACACAAACCACCTTCCAAATCTGAGAGAGCGTGGCTTCAATTAAATGTGATCACTCAATTTTGAATCAAGGGCAGTTTCTCTTGCCATTATTTGCTCTTGAGAGTGGCCCAAGAGAGAGAAAGAGAGAGTAGCTCTATGAGGGCAGCTGCTAATGAAGGGGAGCCTCCAAATGAGGGAATGTGTCACTGCATCTAGGTCAGAGTAGTCAGATTAAAGTAACTTCCATGTTTGTCCCTTGGTTTTGTTTATATTTTTTATTTGGCATTCTAATAAGCAAGTTAACCAAATTATTATAAGCAGCTGTGTCTATCAGCAGCAGGCAAGGAGATATCTACTGCATTTGAAAGCTCTCTAATGAAGCTTTGAAGTCCAGCTCATCCCAGATTCATGCAGTGAAGGATCTGTAGCCATCGTGGAACTTCTCTGCTGACTTCTGAAGATGTGAGACTTGAAAGTAAATAGATTCTGAAATATGGATACTCAAGTTGATATTTCAAAAGCCTACAGCTGACTGACACAGGGTTTTATTTGTGTATTTCAAGGGCTTTGTTTTCTTACCACACTATCCCTTCACAGTCCATATTTGTATTTAATCACAGGATGCTTTTCACAGTGTTGTCAAACAGAGAACCAGTTTCCCAGATTCCCAGTCCCACATTCAAGAAAACTGGATGTACCTAAAAATAATAATATAAAAAATCATATGAGTAACATGCAGAAAATCAACAAAAAGACTTTGCTCTGTGGATCCTCCCTCAGCTTCTGCAAAAAGGCTCAAATTCCTTTTTCTTTAGCAGCCTGAGACATGCTGCTGGGTGAAATAACTCAGCATTAAATGGCATGGCATGATGAGATGGTGGATATTGCTGGGATTTAGAGCCACACACAGCCTTGTTACACTGCTTCTCCGTGGTGCTTCCAGTTCACCTATACATATTAGACATACTAATTCTGCAGTAAACACTTGTAAAATGTGTGAAGCCACATATGTGGCCCATGGGGAACCTAATTGCACTCTCCAACACTCCTAAAAAACACTAACCCTAACAGCAAAACCAAAAAGTATTGAGCAAGCTGGGATTTTCCAGCCTCTGGAAGGGTGTGTACATTGAATTTATCTTGCAGCTGTGTAGTCCCTGCTGAATTACTGTTTCCTTTTGATCTGTACTAAAGATAGTGACAGAGCAGGTATGAGTGTGAGTAATGGGTAGGTTGGCATCACAGTATTTGGGTTCTTTGTCAACGGCTTTCTTCTCTTTGTTCTGTTTCTTTCCTTCTGTTGGTGTTGGGATATTTTTAGTTCTTCAAGTAGTAGTATCTTCTGCATCAAGAAAAAAGGTGAAACCCACTTTTAATGTATCCTGTAAGAAAGTGTGTGTGTGTGTGTATGTGTACATAACCTGTCTGTAGTGGTTAACCTTGAGGTTGCTGTGTCTTGATCGGCTCCATTTGAGTTCACTACAAAAAATTAAGATGGAAAGGAAGATCAGAATTAAGAATAAAGAGAGAAACGGCTGTTCTCAAGACTTTACCCATCTCAAATTAATATTTTCATGCGATATCCTTTGGTTCCTGACTCTGTTGTGGATTTATCCCCCACAGATCATTTTCAGGAAGATCAGCGATGTCAAGAAGGAGGAAGAGGAGCGCCTGCGCCAGAAGAACGAGGTGACGCTGAGCATCCCTGTGGACCACCCCGTGCGGAAACTCTTCCAGAAATTCAAGCAGCAGAAGGAGATGCGCAACCAAGGCTCGACCCACATCGACCCCGAGCGGAACCAGCTGCAGGTGGAAAGCAGGAGCGTGCAGAACGGGGCCTCCATCACGGGCACCAGCGTGGTCACCGTGTCCCAGATCACGCCCATCCAGACCACCCTGGCCTACATGAAAACCAGCGAGGCCGTCAAGCAGAACAACCGCGACGTGATGGAGCTCAAGCCAAACGGAAACGGAGAGCAGAAATGCCTCAAAGTGAACAGCCCCATGCGGATGAAAAACGGGAACGGGAAAGGCTGGCTGCGGCTGAAGAACACCATGGGCGCCCACGAGGAGAAGAAGGAGGACTGGAACAACGTCACAAAGGCCGAGTCCATGGGGTTGCTGTCCGACGACCCCAAGTCCAATGACTCGGAGAACGGTGTAAATAAAAACCCACTGAGGAAAACAGACTCTTGTGACAGTGGAATAACAAAAAGTGACCTTCGCTTGGATAAAGCTGGTGAGACTCGCAGCCCCCTGGAGCACAGCCCCATCCAGGCGGATGCTAGGTGTCCTTTCTACCCCATTCCTGAGCAGGCCTTACAAACCACGCTGCAGGAAGTCAAGCACGAACTCAAAGAAGATATCCAGCTGCTAAGCAGTAGGATGGCTGCCCTTGAGAAGCAGGTGGCAGAAATTTTAAAAATATTGTCCGAAAAGAACGTATCCCAGCTCTCTTCCCCCAAGTCTCATTTATCACCCCAGTCCCCTCCCCAGATATCCTGTCAGGATATTTTTAGTGTTTCAAGGCCTGCATCACCTGAATCTGAAAAAGATGAAATCCACTTTTAGCATATACCTATGTGTATATATGTATACAGTATATATGCAGAGGTGTATATATACCTTTATACATATATATATAAAAATGTGTGTGTATACGGTAAATATATATACATATATATTTTCACTTGCATCCAATATGACTTGAACACACCAAGGATTTTGATATGTAAATATTGCATGTCCAGCTGGATTCTGGCCTGCCAAAGAAAGCAATTATTAACATAGATATTGCTTGTATAATATGCAGTTGACTGCATGCACACTTTACATTTATTTATAATCTCTATTATGTAATAAAAGAATGACTTTTGTTTAACAAAGGCAATGTACTATTTAAAGAATCAGGGTCTAACCTGCCAATATTGCCATGACAGTTTTGATCTCAGGCTGGGTGAATTGAGCTTTTATTTCCTCACTGTCTTTTCTGCCGAGTTAAACAATAGATTAATATGATGTGGAGGACACGTTCAGACTCCTGTTAGTATTGTTTCCTGGTATCATTCCATGACAATATACTGTATATTTGGTGATGAATTCCCCTACTCCTCCTAAAGGGAGGGCTCAGCTCAGTGGGCAGGGAAGGGCACCGTGCCTGGTGCTAGGGTGGATCACTGGAATTTATTTGTGTGGGTATTGTGCATGCACAGCCTTTTTTTTCAAGTATCCTCCTGCTCTTTTAACATCGTAAGTAAGAAATAATAATAAGAATAATAATAACAATGGTGATTTATGTAACAAAATGAAACTAACAGAAACTCTCTCAGTTGCACTCCCTGAGTGTTTGGGGGTAACTTCTTTCTTGAAAGCCTCCTTTTACTGATGCCATTTTTACTGAACTGTTAGAGTAACATTATGTAAATTCTCTTTGCAGCACTCAGTGGTGGTGTCCGGTTCTGTCGGTATCTTCATTAGCATGTCCCATTTTTGTGGGGTTGAGGTTGCTCTCCCACTGTCCCCCCTTATTGCCCCTGGCAGAATTTGCACGAGATCTGAGCAAGGGAGAGAACACTCATAGTTCAGCTTCTTGGGAACCACGGGAGCAGGTTTGAAAGCCTGAACTTAAAAAGCTGCAGTAAGTCCCCCTCCACTCACTTTCATGAGGATATTTATCAGTCTGCAGCTACCTTTAGAAAGAGAGAAAATAACTGGTCAGGATGTAGTTCTCTGTAGTCCAAGGTGCTTGGATGATAATGTGTGGGTGGGAGAGCCCTGGGGGGATGGAGCCCTGCCTGGAGTGCTGCTCCTGCCTTGGGCTCCTGCAGGTTTCAGTGCATGGAGGGGCCACGTTTCAGGAGCAGGCTTGCAGTGCCCTCAGGTTGGTGTCAGAGGCTCTGTCCCTCCTCTTAGCTGTCTCCCATCGGCATCTCCCAGCCTTGGGCTGTGCTCAGACCCCCTCTCCACCTCCTGGGCTGGAGCTGCTGGCTTTGCAGGGCTGCAGCAGGGCAGGCTTTGCACTGGATCTTGTTTGATCTCCTGTTTGGAGCTGGACTTTTGGACTCTGCCCCTGAGTGTGGTGAGGGTTTTTGCCTCTCAATTTGCACTGGTTTGAATCCAGGTACACAAGATGCATAGCAGAATTTGCCATTGCACATTCAGAGATGTTACCTGGTGTAGTTTGAGGCCAGCCCAGCAGAGCACAGTGGCTCCTTCAGAGAAGGATTCCCCCTGGCTCTGGCTTAAATGACCTCTTGTTTCAAGATCCTGTGTTTCCAAAAGTGCCTGGAGTAAAACATGTATGTACCACAAGGCATCACTATGAATCAGGTATATCAAATACATGCTTGTAATTAGTGAGCATTCTAAACACACACCAGTATTAGATCCATTTTTTAGCATTAGAAAACTAGACTAAATGAAATCACTTCCTGAAAAACTAACAAAATCCCTAAAACCCAAACAAATCATCATTTGCTGTAGTGGGAATTAGGAATCTACATCTTAGGGTGAACATATCTTTGACTGTGAAATGCAAACCCATAGAGCTCTAAAGCTCATAAGAAAGCCAGAGAAGTCATTGCCTCTGTTGTGTCAACTCATGGAGGCTTTTTGGGAGATGATAGTTTTTTTTGTCCTGTTTCTGCCCCTTTCTTTAGGATATTAGAGATACCAAAAAAAAAAAAAAGGGGGAAAGAACAAAAAGTCACAGTAGGGGACAGCTCTTCAGCTCTTCCCAAAGCCTGGTGATCAGGCCACCCGCTCATTTTAGTTCTCTGCAGTTGCCTCTGTCAGAATTTTCAGCTGTATTTTGCAGCTGCTGTTCTGACACAAGTGCAAATCCATGACTCTGCAGCCATGGTTTGGACTGCAAGAACAACCTGCACCTGCAAAACAACAGGACTTGCCACTCCTGTGATAAGTCCCACCCTGGGACTCTGAAAGAGTGGGGGGGTTATGGGGTTAGGGTTGCTGCAGGTGTCTGCAGAGACCTTGTGGGTACAATTTAAGTGCCCAGATGTCAAGTGTTGAATGTTCTTGCCTGACTTGGTCTGCTGGTTAAGACAGGCAGACACACAGCCACTGCCCAGGGCTGCCTGGTGAATAGCTGAGCCACACAGGCTCAGTCTGGGGGCCAGACTTTGTTAAAATTCCTGGAATGCATGAAGCTGCCATGAAGTGATGTTGTAAAAGAGACAGCAGGGTAATGGGGGTTGGCTCTGTTAGAAAGCTTTAGCCTTAATGGCATTCCTCTGCCTTTGTGACAGACTGCTTTTCTTTCTCTATGACTGATATTAATTCTAGGTAGAACTGTATGGCATGCAAAGGGATCTCTGTTTAGGTTTATTTTGCAAGTCAGGTGTAACTTTGTGCCACTTTACAATGAGAGAATGTGTTAACAGGATTAGTCTGACCTTGAAAATCATTTGGGCAGGCCCAGAATGTCTATTACAGTTCAAGTGCAGCTTGAGTGGTTCAAATGTGTAGTGAGTGGCTAAATAGTGTAGAATACCAAGTTCATGAAACAATTACATTGTCTCCAGGTCTATTTCTAGTGCTGCTTTGACTCTGATGTCCCAGCACTGTCCACTGCAAGTTCAGTGGAACCAGCTTGTACCTTGCACAAAGCAGTGGAGTGATGGGTGCCCTGCAGGCACAGCCTGTGGATGGGCTGTCCCAGGCTCTGTGTGCTGGGGGAGGCACACTTTGTGGGATTGGCTATGGCTGGTGTAATTCTGAAGGACTTTGCCTCCAAAATCTGTGTTGGGAGCATTCCATGTTGCTTCATGGAGTCGTCAGCAGTTCTTCTCCTGTCCCTTTGCATTGTGCATGATGTACATTGGGTGACTGGGGCTTTCCTTCTCTGTTAAAAAGCATGATTCACAGTCCTGTAGTTCAGGTTGGACTGAAAGCAACCACCTGTAGTCATTAAGTGCAATAAGGACACCAAGGTGTCACTTCCACCCAGACCAGTGCTCAAGCAGTGACACACCATGAGGACGGAGCTCTTGGCTGCATGCTTTCCTTTCCTGTAAGAGCTCAAAACCTGTACAGATGTTCCTGCCAGATGCTGGGAACAGCATCCTTAGCACCTACCCTGTGCTTTGTGTGTTCAAAGCATTTTACCTGCACACGAGTGGATTTTATCTTTCTGGACTTTGGAATAGAAATAAAATGTGTACAGAGAATGTGTACAGAAAAGTAAGCACTTCCCAAAGCAAATGAACTAGAGTACTTTTAATAGCTTTTTTTTGTGTAATGTTGCATATAAGAGATAGAACAGCACTTCAGGATAATTACTGAAAAAAAAATATTGTTGTAGTGAGGATTCAGTTCTTCTGAATTTGTATTTGTAAATGTTTTTTTCCTGTCTTTGCCAGGGCACGGGGGTTAGAGCAGAGCTAATTCTGGAAGTGACAAACTTAAGCTTTGTCCATTTTTCTTTTCTGTGTTCTGCAGAAGTAGCACACTATGGGGGCTTGATGCTGCACCAAAGTTTGGGCTCTTTGCTAGACTCAAGTTCAGTCTTCATTTACCACCACATGGAGAGTAACCCTGTTGCACAGGTGTGAAGGCTGAATCTGATAATCAGATTGGACTTCAATATGTATTTTGGATCCCAGGACAGTTTCAGAGGACTGGAAGCTGCAGAAATAATGTTGTACTCTTTGCAAAGCCATGAGCAGTTGCCCTGGAAGTAACTGAGACTGTTCCACAGACGTCATCATTGCTTGGGTCATAAAACAGATGTTATGCTCATGAAATAGCTTAGAGGCTTTTGGGAGAAAAAGATGTTCTGAACTGGAAGGGAAAACAAAAAAAAAAAGACAAATGTTTAATATGGAATTTGGGAGTGAGAACATATTGTGAGAAATTTACACTTTTTTTACTTGGATTTAGAGCATTTAGAAAACTAAAGCCTATCTTTTTGGATGTCAGAATTGGACAGATTGTCTTTTAAAATAAATACTTTTTTCCCTAAGTGAGGTGGTGTCAAAGTGATACCTGGTTTATTTTTAAAAAAAGGTTTTCAAATACCATTTTCCTGCAGAGGAGGGTTTGAATGGGTTTTGTTAACATTGCTCTTAATAGGCTGTAGGAGGAAGTTTGGTCCATCTAGATTTTCACATCTGGGAATATTTTTTATAACTCTCCCCTAATTTTTTTGGTGCAAGGGATAACACAATCTCTGCATGTTTTATTTGGTTTAATATGCTATGGTGCATTTCCAAATGAAATATGTTCTTAAAGCAAAGTGCTGAATGGAGCTAAAACTGACAAAAAGTCCACATTTCTTCTGGCACAGAAGCAGTGAATGTTCTTACTGACATAAAGAATATTGTGCAAAGATCAGTGCTGTGATATCTAACAAATGACAAACAAACTAAAATCATCCTTACTGACGGTGCATTTAGCCAGGCAGAAAATTGACCTTGTAGTGCACAGTGGGACAAGAAGGCACATATTGATTTTGTATACTCAAATAGCAGAAGCATTTAAAAAGAGCTTGACCAGGCCACACTGAATAAATTGTATTTATTTCTTATATTATGTTAATCAGCCCCCTGATGCATGGCATGTGGAAACAGGAATCTGAGGCAGTATTCTCACAAACCTTTTTATCTGTTTTCTATAAAGCAGATAAGTCCTTTTCTTTGTTAATTTCTTCTCGGAGCTGCAAGATTGTTTGGCCCACAATCTGAGACTACTGGTGTGCACCAACTCTGTGTCTGGCTGTCTGCCATGAATACATCAATTAGCCTTAATTAAAAGCCCTATAAAAAGGATTTTGTGCTAGGTTGGGCTCAGCCCTCCCTGCTCCAGGACAGGATGAGGCTGGCAGACTTTTCTGGGGTGACAGCTGTGGGACAGGGAAAGTCCATTAAAAGATATTCAAAAATATGCTGTATGGGGGAAATGTGAGCTTCAGGAGAGCCAGAGCTCTTCCAGTATCCCAAAAAACTGTTGGAAAGGGGCATAGAGTATCTAAATTATGTAGCATCAGTGTATGGAGTCTGTATTTGCAGCTGGCCCTGCAATGAACAGAGGGGGTTGGACCAAGTGATTTCCAGAAAGTCCCAAGTTCTGTTTTATCATTTGGTGATTCTGTACATTTTAATAGCACAAACAGGAGGTAAAATTTGAAGGTTTTTAGTTATGTCCTATTTTTTTCTGGTTTTCAGTTTAAATGCCATGCGGAGGAGCATGTTGCCAATTTTCAAGATAATAGCTGTGAGAGCCAATACTCATCAAACAGACAGTAGAGAAATCTGGCACATTCTAAAACTATGGCATATAAATAAATTAAGCATTTAGTCGGGCATCAGCTAAAATCCACACTTGGTGCCAAACATTGAGAATAATGTCTCAGTGACTATGCAGTTTCTGGAAGCAGTGGGATGATATGGATACATCAACAACACCCACACCCTCTTCCAGCCTCTTCCCCAGTCCAGTGAAAGGTGATTACAGTGTCTGAAAATGCCATCAAAATATCAATAGCATTTGAGCTGGTTTTCAGTGCTGCCCTGGCAGACGTGCACATCCAAGGCTGTAGGAAATGTGCAGGTTTTCATTAGTGGCTGGATCTGGAGGTGATTTTCATCCCTCTGGATTCTCATCCCTCTGGATTCAGCCTCCTCCTGTCACAGAGTGTGGACACCATTGATGAAAAGACCTGGGCTTGTCCAAAGGATCTGTGCACATCCATGGGGTCTGGGCACATTCCTAGGGTCTGCCCAAGCCCCATCCCCAGGCTTATTCCCTGCTTGTCTAGGCACATTCAAAGGTTTACACCTGGCTCTGTTATTAGATGTTCTCCCAGGCTCTGTAACCTCCTCAATCTCTATGATGGCTCACAGGGTTGCCCACAAAATCTTTTCCAATCTGTGGCTTAGCAACAAGTCTCCAAATTAAACAGGAATAATAAGGTAAGGCTTCTGCCATTCTCAGGGCACTATTTTATTAAACAAACCTTTGTTTTTATTTTATGCTATTTTATTTTGTTTTATTTTGTATTATTTTATTTTATTATTTAATTTCCTGGCCCTTTTGTGCACTCTTGAGCAGCTCAGTGTTCCATAGAATGGCAGGGACTGGGGTGTTTGTGGGTTTTAATGAGCCACTTTGAGAAGGGGAACTGGAGTGAGACACCATCTTCTGCCATGTGTGTGACCATTCCTGCTCCAGTTACACTTTGGGTGAACTACAGCCCTAGCAGCAATTTGAACCAGTGCCATGTAGTGATAGTAAAATTTCTCTGTTTTTCCTGAGGCAAACCTAGGGCTCTGCTCAGCTTCTCCACATGTCCTGTGCCAAGACATGTGGGCACTTTCCTGTTCTGGACCTGTTTTCAGTAGAATTTCCTGACATATTCCACCTCTTTTCTCTGTCACCACTTTTATTTCCTAGAAAAAGGAAAAAAAAATAAAAAGAAGTACTTTCTGACTAATCATTGGGAATTCACTTGCATCCAAGGCTGCTGCCAGGACCATTAGTTGGAGGTCACAGTTCAGTTTGTAAATTGGGTGTCGAATCTGAGCTCTCATGGAAAAAGGCATTTTTTTTTCTAAAGGAAAACAAAATTTCTGCTCTGCTTCTAGTTAGTCCTCTGTTGTCCCTGCAGGATTAATTACTGCCTTCTTCACTCGAATCATCAAATGCTATTTGGCAACAGCTTCTTTTTTTTTTAATTTTATTTTATTTTAGGTATAATTAGGAGTCTTGGCATTACAAACAAGCTCAGTCAGGTTGTACCTTAAAATTTTAGAGCTGAAATATCACCTCAGCTAGTAGTTTATACCCAGCTTTTGAATACCAACAGCCCCACTGCACTCAGTGCATGTTCAGAGGTCATCCCTTTGAAGTCATCAGGTGAGTGTGAACATCCTTCTCCTGAAATCAATCACAGAAGGGGTTTTATTCTGCAGGGTCCTCCCACAATGGGACTTTTCTAAAAGGATTATGGGTGCAAGGATGCAATGGCACCTCCCAAATCTTCCTGCTGCCTGTTGATGGTCTGTAGATTCCCAGACACATCTCTTTTCTGTTTAAAGGAAGGGCTGAGGGCCACCAACTGCCTAATTCTATCAAGTGGTAAATTGAATTTATCGGGTGAGAGAGGCAGTAGCCAGCAATAAGGCAGGATTTGGGTTTCAAATATCTGCCTGGTGGGAATTGGGCAAGGTACCAGAAAGACAATAAAGGATTTATCTGGCAATGCATGCCAAAGGAACGCTAAACTTGTGAGCAGGAGAATTTATTGATAGCAGTGGAAAAGCTCATTAGCATTGAAGTGCAAAGCAGGTCTGTAAATGTTCCTTTCAGCTGCCCCAATAAAATCCCAGCACTCAGACGAGGGGAGCTGTGGCTCGTTTCTGTGGAAGATACAACTGGCTAATGAGCTTTCCCAGAAAACTTGCACACAAACCATGTTTTCTCAAACGTAAGAGTTGGCACTATTTCACTTCCATGGGCACATTTCACAGCTGACCTCAGTGTCAGCCTCCCCCTGCCCCTGGTTTCACAGGGATTCAGAGATGCTCCTAAAGCTGGTGCTGCAGCATTTCTCCTAGGGCAGCTTTGTTCCCCCCCTTACTTGCTGGTTGTTGATTATTTGCCCTTTAAGAGATCTGCAGCCCTGTAAGGGATGTGGGGCAGCTTTGTGGGGCTGCAAGCAGAGGTAAAGGTTCACCATGTCTTGTCTGGAAAACATGCCAGCCATAAAAATACTCTTGCTAACAGTTTAAAGCTCCAATGCATTATCAGCACAGTTTATGTAACAAAATCCCATTAGTACTGCTAACCACCCTCACATGAATTAGGACATGATGTGCTTCATAAACCTTACATACCTATTGACTGTTCTTCTGCATAGAGACTTGGCTGGGCTTTTATGTGCAGATGTAGCTGTGTATCTTCAGTTAATTTTTGTGTTTTGAAAGCCACATAATACGAAGCAGGATATTTTCCACAATGAAATGCAGTGTTTTCCTTCCTTATTTGTTTGTTTATATATTTTTTCTTTCTCTCTGCTTCCTTCCTCCCTTGTTTTCTTGCCTAGATCATTAGGCTAGCAAATTGTAGAAATGGGGAGATTGATTAAGTGATGTTGCATCAGCAGATTTAATGAGGTAATGATCTGTTTTGCTGTTTGTGTTCAGAAGAAATAATATGCTAATAAGAATTGTAGCAAGAGCAGATTTTTTAATGTCCTGCTTAAATACCAGCCAGTGACTGAGTGGTTCAGTAAAGTGGTCTCAGCAGATCTTCTAAATTGTGTTCTCTGTTTTGGAGGTAAATATTTTCAAGCTTTGAGCATCTTGTGTAAATATTCTTTCTAAGGTCAGTGGAAGTCTTTCCATTAATTTCTCTAACTCTAACCCAGTTCTTGCAGAGGGACCAGGACACTGAGTCCCAGCGTGGGCTGAGCCTTCTCAAAACTGAGAACTGTGGGTACTAGAATTTTAATTTCAGGCCCTTGTCTAATGCAAATGGGTCCAAGATTTCATGCCCTACTAAATGCTGCATGCTGAATGCAGAAATGTAGAGGATGTGTTTGAAGATTGGGACAGCAAGGTGAATTGCCATAAAAATCAGCTGACCCAATCAGGGAAAGGGCACTTTTTAATCAACACATATTTGAATCCAAAAGACACATTCTGGGTGTCTGAACTGTCAGTAATTTCCATCCAAAGTAACTGCTCAAAATTCATGACTGTCTAGAATGTCCTTGCACAAGCCAGATATGTACATAAGCTGTGCAAACTCTCTGGGGAGAAGCACAGTTAAAAATAAAGCTATTATTGCTACCACAGAGAGAGATGATGACAAAGACAAGGGGCTGAGCACCAGGTGCTGTGAGGCTGAATCCTGCCATGCAGCCCTCCATCTGAGCATTGCTGATCCAGCTGTGGGCAGATGTGCTCAACTTTTGGGTCCTGTTCGTGCCCACACCTGGAGCAGAGCAGAGCAGAGCAGGGAAGGGGCAGCTTGTGGGGGTGTTCCTGAGTTGTAGCCCCCACCCAGACCAGGCTTTGAAGGCTGAAATCCTGGCTCTGTGAGGGACACGTGGGTTTTAGGCTTCCTCCCCTGCCTCCCCCATCCCTTTGATATGCTTATGAGTTCCTACATATTTAGGGAACTAGTCAACCTAGGCTCCTAAATGAAGAAAAATCTAGGGAATTTATACTGGGAAGAAAGAGGGACAAGGGGTGGGCATGATCTGAGCACCCTCAGCTTTGCAGTGATGTCTGCAGAAGCATCCTGGTAGGAGCATGCTCACAGAATAGTCACAGTTAATGGCAGGGGGAGATTATTTTTTAATGAATTGTCATTGCAGGGGACCTCATTACAGTCAAAACATTGTACTGTTTTTCTAGGTTTTTTTTCCTTAGGCTTCCCCCCACCACCCAAAATAACAACTGAAAACTAAACTGAGCAGGAGCTGCTATACAAGCCTGCACAGAGATGTTGAACCTAAAAACCAGCCTGCCCTCACAAGGTACCCATGGGGCTGTGCTGAGCACCCCACCTTGGCATAACCTGCCTTCTATTTATTTAGTTATTTTTTCTGCTAAAATGCTAATGTGCATTTTCTTCCTTCCCTTGTATTGCCAGCTCAGCACTCCCCACCCACATTTGTGCTCTGGTGTCTCTCTCCACCCTCTAGTACCTAACAGGGACTCATCCCTGGCTTGTGGGAATCTCTCCATGAACATTAGCAGGACTTTCAAAGCATAGTGAGCTTTAAATCCTCC